>BCFW01000007.1:0-257164 GCA_001599015.1 Apiotrichum domesticum | reverse complement strand
GGGGGGGGGGGGGGGGGGGGGGGGGGGGGGGGGGGGGGGGGGGGGGGGGGGGGGGGGGGGGGGGGGGGGGGGGGGGGGGGGGGGCTGGTTATACGCACTCTTCCCGGTGATCACTACGCGCTTGTTCTCCAGCTCGATGTCGTACCGGTCAATGCCTGCAGTTAGCCTCGCCACTTGTCACCTGCAAGGCATCGCATGGGTAGCCTGGCTGGGATCCACGCACCGTCAATGTCCTTCAGCGCGTCTTTCACCGCGCCGACACACTGAAGTGAGTACTCGCCACACACCAGTCTGATTGTGAGCCACTTACACTCTGGCAGGTCATGTCCACCGCGAACTCGGTCTGTCGTCTGTCAATTTTGCTCTGGAGAGGGCTGCAACTGGCCGACGAACCTTGAAAGCATGCGATGCGAGCCCCATCGTGTCAAAGTTCTAAGCTGTGTGATTGCTGTATGTCGCTGCGATACCGTCTTTTGCGTTTTGAGCTGTCTCTGCTCGTTGTTGGTTGATAACAAGGCAAGACGGAGGATGTCAAGTTGCTTACACATTACCATCTCGTCTTGATCTCCTCGCGTCATCCATTGCACCCAGGCTGCAAAGTGCGGCATTTTCCATTCTAGTCGGGATCTGCTGAATGCTTGGTCGGACGAGCCCGGAAATCCGGCGACTCCACTTCCGGAACGCCGAATTGTTATTGTTAAGCAAAGGACACGTTATTTCTGCCTCCTTATCACTCACCCTGCCAAAGTCCGGTCATCCATTCGCCACCCAGGACCATCCAACTCGTTTCGAGCAACGTTCCCACCACCACATCACTCATCAAGTCCTCACGATGCTCACTCCCGCTCTCCGTCGCTCCTTCTTCCCCCTCCGTACCCTTGCCACCTCTGCGCGCGTCGCGTCGGACAGCTTCTCCCGCCCGGGACCGCCACCCCTCCCCGCCGCTGATCAGGCCGAGTTCGAGCGTCTCGTCAAGGCCGCCGAGGTCGCCCCGTCCGTCTCCTCCGCCGAGGAGCTCTCTGCTGCCGAGCTCGAGCACCCCGATCTCCGTAAGGGCGCAAGCCCCGAGTTCCAGGGCGACACGAACCCCAAGACCGGCGAGGTCGGCGGGCCGAAACGCGACCCCTTCATCGCTGGCAATGCCGATTGGCAGTTCGGCGGGCGCGTCACTGTGAGTCCTGCGGTGCATTGTGTTTCTCTTAGCTATAATGCGAGACTTCAGCTGACGGACAGGACTTTTAAGCGCCCCATAGTCGTGTCATCAAACATCACATCGCATTAGATGCCGCAATCATCAATCACCCGTCGCATACATGTAACTGTATCCCATGTCCCATCGTCCAACTGACAACTGATCTACTGACTCTTCTCTGCCTCGTAACGTATGTCATCGCTCACCCTCCCTCTTTCGCCTCTTCCCGCTTCCCGCTTCCCGCTTCCCATCGCCTTTCGCCGCGCCGACGCCGGCGGACCCCCCGAGTGTGCTTTCATTCGGTCGCGTGGCCAAATGGTACGGCGTCTGACTACGATTTCGAACGTTTATCAGGAGATCGCGGGTTCGATCCCCGTCGTGACCTTTTTCGCCCAGCGGCGCCCTGTTGGCGAGACGCGGCGTCTCGGACTAGTATTCGGGTCGGTCTGGGGACCTTAGGGGATGACGGAGGCGCGGAGACCAGCTGGAAGTTCTTGTTGGAGCTTACTGGTCGTTCTGGGGATCAAAAGCAGCCGCTTGACGTACCAGCGTCTGCAACAGTATCCGCTCGTCCTGCCTCAGGGGTCGTCAGGCCAGGGACCTGAATACGCCGAGGCCGACGCCGAGACCACGGAGGCCGCAGAGGCCGCCGCCGCGGCCCGACGCCGATTTTACCCGACATCCCGGTCGCGTGGCCAAATGGTACGGCGTCTGACTACGATTCTCATCCGAGCGTTTATCAGGAGATCGCGGGTTCGATCCCCGTCGTGACCTTTTTGAGCTTGCGGGCCCGCTTCCGGGGCAGCGCGAGCGTCGGGTGGCGCGTGGATGCCGAGCAGGCGGTCGGAGAGGGGATTTAAAGCAAGGACAGTCGTGTAGAGAGTCGGCTCACAGCTGGGCGCCTTCCTTTTCCGTGGCGAAGGACATGGCGTCGCGGGGGCAGCACAAAGTGTGCGTATATTGCCCAATGTGGCTGTATGAGAATATTATGAGGTGCGAGTCACAGAGAAGGACGAAGACCTGCTGTGATGGGGGCGCAATGGGAGCCACGCAATCGGAGGTACAAAGTCAAAATGGCTTTCACTACCATCACACCGCATACCCGCTCGCATGCGGAGACTTCCTTATTAACGCTAGGCGCCATCCGGCCTCTGTAAGGCCGCCACCGCCGGCGACGCCGAAACCGCGCGCGGCGGCGCCGATGAGTCCGTGCATCAGGGTCGCGTGGCCAAATGGTACGGCGTCTGACTACGATGAGTAATCAGGAGATCGCGGGTTCGATCCCCGTCGTGACCTAAGCAGCTCCGAGAGTGTGCGGTGCTGCCTTTTTCGAGGTCGGCGGAGAGAAGAGGTGCCAGATATGTGAAAGATTGCGGAAGATCGACGCGGTTGAAGCGCCTAGCTGCATATCTGCACACTGTAGTCGTCAGGAGCTGAACAGTTCATACGGCTTGCTCGTCTGGGATCACCTTTATCTGCTGGTCACACGCCCAACAGTGTGCTCTGCCTTCCTTCCGTCAGGGTTCTGAATTTAGGATTGGATTGACACAGTGGCACCACGTTCATTTGCTCCTCGTCGCCTCGAACCGCAGCAATATCGCCTGATGCTCCTACATCTCACATCGTTCCCGAAGTGACGTCGGGCCATGCGCTAGCGGCTCTTTGGCCATCCAGCATTCGGCTTTCTGGCGTCCCTCTTCGTCGTGGCAGATGCCATGAAAACCGTTCAGTTTATGAAAGTTGACCACTGACAGGATCAAACTGTCGACATTGGATCCCCCCGGGCGCGGAGAATGGTTTCATCTCCGTGTACCCTGAATGTGTCGTTTTCCCTGAGTGTGACACTCACACCATGACCTGTGAAAGGAAGAACCACAGGCAATACGCCTCTGAACAACAGAAAACATACATACTTCGTGTGTTTTGAAGCGCTACGGGCACGCCCGCGATATGCCCATCCCTTCTGCGTAGCAGGATAAACAGTAGAAGGCTGCAGCAAAAATACTGACCACTGACAGGATCGAACTGCCGACCTCCGCATTGACTGACACGCTGCTGCGTATTAGTACGATGCTCTAACCAGCTGAGCTAAGCGGCCTTGGATGTTGGAAAAATTGGGACTCAGTGGCGAGGGTTTGTGCCCTCGCATTGATGATGCGAAAGCACGGGCGTCTTGACGAGGACCGGATGGCCTCATATTCGGTGCTCAGATATTTTGGCATGCACGGGATTTTGTGGAAAGTCGTCAGCGTGAGTCGAGACTGGTTGCGATTGTGTTGCTGCGACTGTGGCGTGATCAAAGGCCGACAGACTGAGGCTAGTTCCGACACAATCCGGCTGCTGTGCCGTATCTGACAGTTGGATATGCCGGTGAGAACATCAAGAGCAACAGATTCCTCGCTGGGACGTAGCCGATACAATCAACACAACAGCGCAGCCAGCGCAGTCAGACGCCACCGGTGCGCCAGGTTGGACACATGTGCGGAAGTAGTAGCCGGCCGGCGGCCGGAGCTCTCTGGCCCTTGTCTTGGCGGGGTGGAATCTGACAGCATGTGTTAGACAGGAGGGTGGACGGACTTGGCGTGGCGCAGCGCCTCCGAGTGCTGCAAATGTCTCGGTGCGGTTGTAGATTTATTAAATTTGGAGCTCTACTGTTCGACCTCGTCGGCTATCGTGAGATAGTCAGTGATCGCGCGCCTCTTGTTGAAGGAATTGTGCAAAGATTCATTCATTTGTGACTACTACATCCCTCTCACTCCCGATACTATCCACACAACAGTCTCGCAACTCTGTCCACCCTATGCTATTTTACCAATGCTAGCTATGACCCACACTCACTGTCCACTGCCCGACCCAGCCCAAATTAATCCCTGTGTATAGAAGAAAATGAAGAAGCGAATGAGCCACCATGCCTAAGACGCCTTTAGCTCTGGTAGCGGAAGTGGGCGTCACCCTCAAGGATGGTCTCGCCGCGGTCGGCGCGCTTGTTCTGGTACCTGTACCAGAGGTTGAGGCCAATGGCGAGGACAATGACGAGGGCGTTCATGGCGATGGTGAGGAAGACGCCGGTGGGGAAGTTCCGGGTCGCCTCCTTCTCCATGAAGGCGACACCCGAAATGATACCGCCGATACCGCCCCAGGCAACGACCAGCGCCGAAGTGAAGCCACGCTTGGACTGGGCACGGATCGAGGTCTGGGCCCACGAGATGACAAGGGGGACGTTCGAGTTGCATCCACCGAGCGCGAGGAAGACACCGGTGTAACGAGCAGCCT
This sequence comes from Apiotrichum domesticum, assembly GCA_001599015.1. NCBI lineage: Eukaryota > Fungi > Basidiomycota > Tremellomycetes > Trichosporonales > Trichosporonaceae > Apiotrichum > Apiotrichum domesticum. The sequence continues at coordinate 252,699 of BCFW01000007.1, read as the reverse complement.
TCTGGGCAGGCTTGAGCTGCGAGTACATGCAGGTGCCGATGATGACACAGAGGGCGTTGATGATGACGGCGACCGAGCGGCAGCCACGGACCTTGTCGGCGAGGAAGGCAGTCGAAAGAGCGGGAATGGCGGCCCAGACGTAGGGAGGGGCGACGAGAAGCTGGGCCTGGATGTTGGTGAAGCCCATGGTACCGAGAATACGGGGAAGGAAGTAGGCGAGCGAGTAAGAGCCGACGGTGGAGGCGCCGAACATGTAGCCGTAGATCCAGAGACGGAGCTCGCCCGCGTACTTGAGGACCTTCTTCGCGGTCATGGGGTCGGGGATGGCGTCTCCACGGTCGCGCTCAATGCGGGTCTGGACAATCTCGCGCTCGTCCTCGCTGAGGAACTTGGCCTTGTCGGGGAAGTCGGTGATCAGGACGTAGCCGAGGAGGCCGATGCCGATAGTGATCGCACCCTCAATGACGAAGATCCATGACCACTGGGAAGGTTAGCATTTGTGGCAGACAGAGGGTATGGTAAGACTCACGCCCTGGAGACCGCCCTTGTTGTGGAGAGTGCCGAGGCCGTACGCGAGGGTGGCGGAGAGACCCGAGATGACGATCGAGATGACATAGAAGAACGTGTTGCGAACGGCCATCTCCTTGCGCGGGTACCAGCACGAGATCTGGAGAGAGTCAGTCGCAGCTTTGGTGGTGGCCGCCCATTTCGTCATATCTACTTACAAGGTAGGCGGCACCGGGGAAAAGCGTCGCCTCGAAGAAACCGAGGACCGCACGGAGGGCGGCGAGCTGGCCCCAGTTCTTGACGAAACCCGTGCAAAGCATGACAATACCCCAAAGAATGACACTGGTGCCGAGCCACCAGCGCGCACCGAATTTACGAAGACCAATCTGCGACTGTGGGATGTCAGCTAAAATTTCCTTTCGGCGCGATTGTGGAGCGCGGCAAACTCACAGGAATCTCAAAGATGATGTAAGGAATAAAGAAGATGATGGTACAGATCGAGTAACGCGCGCCGACGCTGAGCTGGAGAGTCGTGTTCATGGCCATCTTGTTTGCGGCACGAGCGAGCGACAGGTTGGTACGGTCAATGAGCGAGATACAGTACATGGCCGAGAGAATAGGGATGAGGCGGCGGTCAACCTTGCGGATGATACGCTTGAGCGTGGCGGGGTCGAAGCCATGGTCGATGTTGTGGCGATGGAGGGCGGCCTCAGCGCCCTCGGGCGTCTTCTCGACGTCGTACGCCTCAATATGCTTGACATCCTCCGACTTCTCGGGGGCGTAGGAAGGGTCGTAGTTGTGGGGAACGTTCATCCTGTGTGGTCGGGGTGTGGTGGTCGGTTAGAGTGGCGGCTGTGTACGGGGTCCGATCTCTTGTGTAAGTGTCGGTCGTGGTGAGGTCGGTCCACGCTGAGATGATGGGGTCTGCAACTCTCGACGACGCGAGCATTTGTACCATCTGCGAGACACACAGGGGCCAGCAATGCGGTAATCTCGTTCCCGGGTCCTTCCCCACAATATCACTCGAGATGATCTTCTGCGGAGGTCAAAGACGTTGAGATGTTCGCCAGCTGCGAGCTAGACGCCAGGCCCTGGGTCCAGATCTGAGGCCCCAGTTTTCCCCACATCTCCCCAGCGCACGGATGGCGACGCGACTCCTCTGCGGTTGCTTGTCGCCGAATAGTGCCAGGGGATGATCCGGGGATGGGCCGGGTGACGATGGGGGTATGTGGGGGAGGCAGCGGGGCCGGCAGCGGGCCCCTCTCCGGACCGGACATGTGCAAGGTTGTGTTGTCAAGGTCTGCGGAGGCTCCGCTGTAAACTGTCAGGGTGCACAGAACACCGATAATGGCGCGCTTGCGAGGTGAAGGTGGGACTGCGGATGTGTGGAGCGATACCGAGGCATGAGGGCCGCGAGCAGCTGAGCGCCATCGGTATACTGTTGCGGCAGGGACGGTGAGACCAGGTGGATGGCATATCTACGGCCTGGCTGGTGAAGGCCCAAATTGGGACTAAACCCTTCAGGTAGGATTTTGCCAAGAGCTTCTTACTCCCTCGTGCTTCTGCCACACTGCAAGGGAGCTGCGACAAGCGAGCAGGGACCGGGCCCGACGGGCTGGCCGATTCACGACAGTCATAGTGGGCTCCTGTGGGTGGCAGCTAAGGACTTTCATTATCGTTGACAGGATTCAGGGTCGCGGCCAGTTTGTCGGCATATCGTTAAGCCACGGTGGCGACCGCCGCCGCAAGATCGTACCGAAATGATGGCATACCCGGTTGCACGCTGGGCCGATGGTGACGCCAAGGCACTGAGCCGAGGTCCCGCCGCTCATCTATTGCGTGTCTCCAGCGCCCACATCGTTTTTGGCGTATAACCGCCACTCACACATGCCTCCACTTTGCCGTCGTCTACCGATGTCCATAACGGCGGTCTCGGTATTCGGCGCGGAGCAAGGCGTTGAAAACGTTCAAAATAGCACAAGATGGCACGGCGATTCCAGCAAGCTAGGGCAGCGGGTCTTCTGTGTTGAATCCTGCGCCACGAGGATGAAAGCGACGCCAAGCATCGCCGGTGAGGGACATCATCACCCTACGACGGCAAGTCCATAGGTACTGGAAACCAAGAGACCGCCAAGATCAACAGTCGTGTTCAGGTATGTGGTTGTCAGGAACCGACCGGCAAGTGCTTGTCGCGTTTGTCGTCAGCCCCCACGTGCAGTGCCACTCCTCGTCCATCGGCAATACCGCCCGTAATCCTGCGCCGATAGCCCACCCAGGACGAATGGAAAATGTGGGGGTGGCGTCGTCGCCAAAGCTTTGGGGAGGAGATCGGTCCCTTTGACATGTGTCCACCAACTCTAGGTATGTGAACCACTGTGGCTTTGTGCATGCGTGCCCCTGGCAACTGTACATCAGTCGCAATATGGTGATCGAAAACGAACTGGCCCGGAAAACGACGTCGCCCAAAGTATCCATATCCGCGTCCTGTTGTGATCCCGCACGGTCCAGATCCGCAAGCAGGCCATCTGAAGGCTTTTCCGCCTTGGCTGTGGCGTGACGTGATCTCTTGCTGGCCCAGCCGCCAGGCCGAGATGTGGAGCCAAGCTGCCAACTTTCGCCATTTAATTTTCCGCGGTCAGTTGGTCAACACTGACGACGCCTGTCGTACGACCGGTTATCTCGTCTCCTGCTCGCCTTAAATGCCACAGGCGCAGACAATGTTGTTGGGGAATAACGTTACCCTGTCTGCCGCCGTCATAATTTGCGCCCCAACCCGGATTCTGCGGAGGGCTACTTACGACAAGACGCCATGGCATGCGGGGATTGGTTAGCCACGGCTTTGCTTGAGCGGCGCCCACCGCCGCGGGGAAAGGGTTTCAGTTTGACAGAAGGAATGTTTAATGCAAGCTTTGCTGGCTCTACTAGGTGGTAGCCCGACGCGATGACCGTCAGGTCTGAGATGGTGCATCAGAGGCCCTCTTGTTGTAGGTGCATGATGGAGCCCCGGGACTTGGCATCAGGGCGGAAAAGGGTGTGGCGCACCGCGCTTTGCAGAGACTTCCCTCTCCCTGCTCCCCACAGCGCCGACCAAGACGGTAGTCTTCAACCGGCCATGACGGGAGAGTTCTTTGGTGGAGGACAATAACGATGGGATATCTTGGCCCGGTTACACTTTGCCGAAATGGATAACAACAGATCGCAATCGACGGGAGATGTGTGACATCAATTGTTGGGGACGTTCCGTTCATCAATAATGGAGTGACTTGTTAGCAACACCTGCTGTGAGATCCTCGAGGGACGAGGAGGCGCTGGCGACGGGGCGTGCTACCAGGACCCGGTGAGACACTGACCGGAGAATCCGGACATGAGTCGAAGACAGGTCCGGTCGGGTCCGCTTTCTGGACCACCTGAGATTGAAATTGGACGCAAAAGAGAACCTCTCAGAGAGTGTCGCGAGGAAGGAGTGTGCAGAACATCATTGTGCGTGTGCGCCAACAGTGCACACCTGTAACAGGTCCTCCCAAAAGCGTCGAAACGAAGATTGTGGGCGGGGGTGGAACGAAGTCAGCCGTGCCACGAGTGTTACAGGGCCTGGTGAAGTCACTCCGTGCTTATGGGCCGCTTCACTGTACGTTGTAGCATGCTAGCAACTATTGTCAGGTGTGTCGAAAAGCATATGACTTGACGATGTACTCACCATTGCGGTGGACTTCGACTTCGGGCACCTCGAGAGTCCGTGGTTATATACCTACCAAGCTGACGAAGTTAGCATCTGTTCACGGTGGAAGCCGACAAGCCCCTATGGCTATTGTCACGAGGTGATGTAGTCTCGTAATCGCCGCCCGCGTTGTGCACGGACATCGGCCGTTGCAGTCCGTCAGTCTACCCCATGTGGTCAGACGCAGCGTACCAAACAGTGGCATTCGGGGGTGGACAGGTCCGAAACACGCGCTGGGACACCGAGATAAAAAAGCAGCGGTAAACAGTAGTTGTTCAGCGCTTGGCCCTTGGTCCTTGATTCTCAGTTCTTGGCATTTCGACAGATGACCGTAGCTGCGAAAGCCAGCCGTGAAAGCGAGGTAATTGGTAAGCGATCTTCACAACTGCGTGGGGGAGAGATTTTGGGTGGGGGAGGGGCTGAGCGGGACTGGCGACGCATCTCATCCTAATGCCCCATCGCACTTCACCGTTGATTATGAGAATTTGGGACTTTGACGGCTTGCACCGACGCCTTAGCATTTGTTTGGTTCTGGCGCTTAACTCGCGCCAAAACCACAACCGTCGCCTACGCTGAATCCGCTATATCGCTTGCCGTCTCTCAGTCAGCTAGCTAAAACAAGCCGCATTTGCTGCTTTGTCACGAACTCAACGGCTCATAAAGCTCAAATCACTCGGTTGAGGATCTAACAATCAGCTTTTTTGCAGAGACGTTACGACATTGCCTTGTGACGATTGTGAGCTCGACCCTTCGGCACGTCGACTCCCACGTGAAGTTGACTGGCGTACCCAGTCGATATCAACAGAGGTGGGCGATGTGGTATGAAGTACCTAGGCGTGCCAATATCGAAAGCTCCGAAGTCTGGCCCCAACGCGCAGCGTTTCGGAACAATAATCAGCATGAGAGTGGTTCACCATACCAATTCGGCATCTCACGCCTGTGACAGAGGGTGTCTGAGGAAGTGATGAGGCGGACGTTGAAGGAAGGAAGAAGCCAGTTGGACCGTTGGAGTTCCTTGTGGACTGAACAGGGAGAGAAGGCCGTCAACTTGTTGGTAAGCGGAAGGGGGTTGCCAGTAGTGATCCCTGGACAGATTGAACAGTGGCGAATGGAAATTGTGATCAATGGAATTGGAAGTGTACTGTGGAGAGTAGTATCGCTGTCTTGCTCACAGGTTTGCTTGTCTGCTGTGCAGAGTGTGTGAGCGTGGGTGAGATTGAAGTGAGGCCGGCGGGAGCCGGCTGACATAGGAGATGAAGGAGAGCTGTGTAAGAATCTGCGCTAAAAATCTCCGTACCTCGACGCTGGTAACTGCGAGAAAAGAGCTGTGTTTATGTCACTCTCACTCTAGCACGTTGATTCTTGATCAGACTCGTACTCTTCCGCATTTTCAGTGGAGGAACGCGGGGGGAGGAACGCGACCGGTAAACGTTGAGTATAGTTCTTGGGTAACGGGGAAGATCAGACGTCAGTGTCGACAAAGACTTGACACACAAGACAATCGTGATGATTCTTGTCGGGTGGTGGCAAGCCGCGGCTCAAGGCTTGGAAACACATACACAGGCGTTTCGGGGAGTGCGTTTCTCGATTCTCGCAATAAATAGTGACATGTTGATGCTTCGAAAGCTGGAGAGATGGAGTTATATCACTAGGCTGCGCTGATTTTAGTCTTCTTGAGTTTCTCTTCTCGATCGCGTTTTTTTCTCCTTCCCAGTAGACTTGACTCGTGCTGTTGTCGGAATCATTGAATGTCGACGAGGAGAACATGAAGTATATGCACAAGTGAGGAAACAACAGGGTCAGGAATCGATAGACGCGAGACGGACGCGAGGCAGGCGCTGGTGCGAACTCTCTACATTCTGGATATCCCCGATATCCGGACTGCGCTCACAGCACTTTACTTTTCAAAATTCAAAAGCCGTGTCATTCACGTGGGCTTACTTTATCAGCTCCCATGCAATCTAGATGCCGAGAATGCCGAGCTCATTTCGGCTTCGGCATCTGCCCATCTGCACCAATATCAACTCGGACGATCCAGGCGCCAGTCTAACGCGAGCCAGGAAGTCGTGCCCCACGGTGTCGGAACAGTACGTGTAGATCCAGCTAATACTGACAGTGACGGAGCGGAACGGAGCGGACTCGGAGCCGCGATGCAGTTCCGTATCTCGTTCGGTGGCCAGTTCCGTACTCCGAGCAGCGCAGATCATAGGACGGCGTTGGCGGGGTTCGGTATCGCGATTCCAGTCTCGCAATCGTCTCGTCCGCTGGTCCGCGGCCGATCCGGGGGCCCATTGCGTGACCCTGGGAATCCAGCTTGGGAAGCCTGGGATAGCTGGGAAGCTGGGATCCTGGGATCTGCAACGTATGCCGATCGGTATTCGGTTTGCGCCAGCCCACCACCAGGATGGATGCATGCAGTGGATGAACGTCGCTCGACTTTGAGACGGCGACTCGAAGAGCACGGAGCACATCAAAATATAGTTCGGCGGTCTCGGACTCTGTGTCTCTCTCTCATCCTCACTTTACCTTACAACATGCTCGGACTCAGGACACTCCAGCGTACACGCGGGGCGCAGCGCCGCGCCCTCCATCTCCAGCCGCAGGCTGCCGCCGAGCTCGTCGGCAAGGTGCGTGCTATGGAGCCAGACCTGCTTCAAGCATGACTAACATCAGTACCTTCCCTCTGGCTCTACCTCCTCGGCAGCGTCCGCCCCTGGCGTGCCGTTCAAGGTCATCGCGTCACGCGTACACCAGGCGCCGACGATCGAGGCGGCCGACAAGGTCCTCAAGCTCAATATCAACAGCGGCGCTCTCCCGCCCGCAGCGGAGGTGGATGCGTGGCTTTCCTCTGTGGGCGTTGCGACTGATGCGCACGCGGCCGCGCGGGACGTTCTCGCCGGCGTGTGGACTGCATGGAAGGAGAACGGCGCCGTGCGCGTCACGGGCACGCTGAGCAGTGATGGCAAGTCCATGTGAGTCCAGTGGGCGCGTGGGTGCATGTCGGCTTTCGGCGTGTGTCGAGTGCGCGCCAAGTACATCCCATCGGCAGTCACCGATGAGTCTTATTTTGGCCTTTGGAGCGCAAACTAACCCATAGCTCGGACGTGGTGACGATCGTCGACGACTTTACGCTCCCCGGCCGCCCGGACATCCGCGCCATGGGCCAGAAGGGGCATCCGTTCGAGGACAAGGCGGACGCTGCCAGGCTGTTCTACCACAAGATGGACGGCAACATTGCGTGTTACGGGTACGGAGCGGGGATTGCAATGAGCACGATGGACGCGCTCGCCGCGGCGGGGGGCAAGCCGGCCAACTTCCTCGACGGCGGCGGCGGTGCGACCGTTGCCAACGTGCGTGCCGCCATGGACATTATCCTCAACGACCCCGGAGCGGACGTTATCTTTGTCAACTCGTTTGGCGGCCTGACCAAGATGGACCTCATTGCCGAGGAGGGCGTCAAGTGCATCAACGAGCTCAAGGCCAAGGGGCAGCGCATCCCCCCGATCGTCATGCGTCTCCGCGGCACCGGCGAGGAGGAGGCACAGCAGATTGTGAGTCGACCGGGATACATCTCCAGTGGCAAGTCCTAATCATCACAGCTCGCAAAGGCCGCGGTCCCCGAGATCGAGTATATTGCAGACATGAACACGGCCGCGGCACGCGCCGTCGAGATTGCCAAGGCTGCCGCCGAGGCGCAGGGCAAGCCTGCCCCGGCACCCCTCGACTGGTCTGCCAAGTCGCGCCCCGTCGTCTTCTCCCGGGACGGACAGTACGAGCAGACGATCGACAACCTCAAGGTGCGCGAGGGCGACCCGACGCTGGTGATTGGCCTCGGCAAGGCGTCCCAGGCCAACTCGACCGTCGCGTACAACTACGGCACGAACATTGTCGGTGCTGCGGCGCCGAAGAAGGGCGGAACCGAGTTCCTCGGCAAGCCGGTGTTTGGCGGCGTGCAGGAGGCGGTGAACGCGCTGCGCCCGCGCATCGCGTCGGTCTTTGCGCCCCCCGTCGCGGCCGCCGACAGCATCATCGAGTGTATCGAGGCCGAAATCCCCCTCGTCGTCTCGTACGCCGAGGGCGTGCCGCAGCACGACCAGCTCCGCGTCCAGGCTGCCCTCCGGTCGCAGAACAAGACGCGTGTCATTGGCGCCAACTGCCCCGGCGCCATCTTCCCCCACCAGCGCATCAAGCTGGGCATCCAGCCCCTCAAGGTGCACTCTCCCGGAATCGTCGGTGAGTAGAGACATATCCCGGTGTGAGCAGCGACTAACGTCCCAGGCCTCATCTCTCGCTCGGGAACAATCTCGTACGACCTCGCACAGCAGACCACGACCCTCGGACTGGGCCAGAGCGCGGTGTTCGGTCTCGGCGGCGACCCCTTCCCAGGTACACGGTCGTGGGAGGCGCTCAAGGTGCTCCTCGAGGACCCGCTCACGAAGATTGTGTGTGTCGTCGGCGAGACGGCCGGGCAGATGGAGGAGGAGGTGGCGGCGTACTATGCCGACTACCGCGCAAATAACCCCAACCCCAAGCCGGTAGTTGGGTTCGTTGCGGGAGCAGCGACTGAGCGGGGTAAGGTGTACGGGCACGCAGGTGCGGTGTGGTGGGACCCGTCCGAGACGACGGCCGCGAAGCGCAGCGCGCTCGCTGACGCGGGTATCGTCATGGCGCCGACGATTGGCGATATCGGCGCGCTGATCAAGTCCGAGGTCGAGCGCCTTGGTCTCGCGCCCCCCGCCGCTGAGAGCCCGGAGGAGCCGCGCGTTGCATTTGGTTAGAGGGTCGGGTTGACGGTAGTACAGTATCATGCAGCTTTCATTCCATGTTCTTGCCAGTGTGGATAATCGCACGTTGGTGCATCTCTTGTTTCTAATGTACAATCTTGAGCTGGGGCACGACCGGACTGCCGATCGCGCCGATCGGGAATTGGGCTGGACCGGATCTCTACCGATCCTTCTAGCGCACCCTGCGGAGCTGCCGATCCTCAATGCCCCACGTCTACTGAATGACAAGGACCTTTTCGTCGACGGGGAGGTAGGTGCGCTCGTTGGGCTCTCCGGCCTTCTCGCCGAACGGGATCATGGCCGAGACGTACCAGTGGTCGGGCGTCTTGAGGAAGTCCTTGAGCGCCGGGGCAGTGACGGGGGAGAGCTGCGGGAAGTGCTGGAGGTTGGCGCCCATGCCCGCGCACTCGAGCGCCGTCCACACAATGTACTGCAGCATGCCGGCCGCGTTGCCCACCCACGCTGGGAAGGCCTCGTGGAGGTTAGTCTTCTCGGTCATGTTCTTCACCACGGTCTGCGGTTAGTGACGAGGATACGGAGGAAGGCTCACCTCGTCGTCAAAGAAGATGTACGTCCCGTAGCCGCCGAGGTAGGCCGACTCAAACTTTGCGCGCGCCTTCTTCTCGTGCTCGGCTGGCCGTTAGCAGTGGGCGATTGAATTGCTGCTTCCTCGCCCCCCATTCCTCAGAATTACGACGATCCGGCTCCTCGTTCCCAGCCCCACCTGCATTCCTCCCGTTGTCATCCGGCCTCTTATTTCACTCACGGCCAGAAAGCGTGGTCCGGTGCGCGGTCCAGATAGCCTCCCACATGTCCTTGTTCTTCTGGCCGAGAATAAGCAACGCGCGTGTGCTCTGGTTGTTGAACGGCGTCGGCGAGTTGTTCACCGCCTCCTTGATGAGCGTAATCAGGTCGCTGTCCGAGAGCGTCGACGAGTTCTTGATCGCGTAGTAGGAACGGCGGTGCTGGGCGTTAGCGGGGAAGAGTGGACGGATAGAGTGATTGCGAAGGTGAAGACATCGCTTCGAGACCCCACTTCGCTCATCGACTCACCTTGGCGATCTCGAGCACGGTCCTCCAGGTAGGCGACGACATGGTGAAGTGATGTTGGTGGGATCGAAAAGAAAGTTGTTTGAGGGCAGCGTTCCTGCTGTTACAGTCGTTGATGTTGGGGTTGTTGCGGAGGTCACTTCCGTCCGAGGACGTGGTGGGTATATATATTCGCTTTGGTTCAACCGCGCACCGCACAGCGTGTAACTTGATTGATTCTCTGTGCCTTACAATTGATCGCTGGCCGTGGCAGTTTCCTTCCCAGCGATCCTCGTTCCCCTGGGCTCTATCTCCTCCGCGTCCTGCCCGTGTCGTCCCCCCAATCTTCTCTCTCTTCTACGAGTTGGGCCACCTACATCCTCTCAAGTACGCACTTTCTCCTCTGTAAATGAATGACGTCAAGGGTCTGCTTCCCCGCTCCCGACTCCACGACGACCTCATGGAGAATGGTGGCCAGGGTGGTTGCATGGTTGGAAGAATGTCAACAACGTTCTTCCTTCGTTCTTCCGCTGATCCCCTTGCTTGTGATCCGCGTGAACGCTGATCAAGAAAACGGGGGTACAGGGGGGTCAGATCGCCTGATCGGCCAGAACATTTGCCTTTAAAAATTTGCAAATCGAGGTCGCAGAATCGTGCTAATTGCAAGGATGAAACGAATTAGGTGGCTGATCCTCGCTGATATGCTGTTCTTCACCCTGTGATCCCCCTTGATTAGCGATCTCTGCGATTGATTGATCACCGTTTCCCTGGTGGGCACTGCCGCGGAGCCACTCTGCTCCGGGTAATGACTTTCTCTCCAAGGATCCAAGCAAGTCGTCCACAAGAAGCTCTACTGATATCGACAATGATACTGATACTGCATTAACAACAACGCGCTATGATAACTCGTCAGATCTGCTCGCCCTCGCGATACAACTATCCAGAGTCGCACGAGATCCTCCACTCATGTCTACTGATCGTGAATATATAACCCCACCTACTCCCCTAATAACCCCCCCTACGACCGACTCGTCGCGGTGCTCGACGCGTCGGCAAACTGCTCCATAGGATGGAAGTCCTCCAGGCTCTCAGAAGACACAAACGCGCCAAAGGGGAGGGTCCCGGGTCCAAAAGCGTACGCGAGCTTCTGAGAGTTCTGGGGGATCTGCTGGAATTGCTGGAACTGAAGACGCTGGAGCACCGTGCGCGGCTGGACGCGCTGCCCCGCGGTGTCACCCGCATCGTGGGAGCCGGCGCTGACGGTTGGCGTCGGGTACGGGGCATGCACGCTCGGTGCAGTGTAGCTACTCCGCCTCACGCCAAACTCGGTGACGCACCGGTTCCGCAGCTCCTGCATGGAGCGTATGCCGCGTCCGGCGCCGCCGAGCGCGCGCTGGCGCTCATCATCAGTCAACTGCCCACCCTGTCTTGAGACCTTTGGGTCGTTGGCGCCTTGGCTCCGTGTCAGGTGCGGGTCCTTGGGCGGAACGGCAGGTGGGACACTACTCTCTGAATGGCTGGAGCCGCGGCGCGACTCGCCAATCGAGCTGGGCAGCGAGTCCGACCCGAGCTCAACGGTGCCGAACTCGCCGGCCGGGCCCGTGTTCATCCGCCGCCCGAAGGTGTCGACCGTAGATTCGGAGCCGAGAATTGAACGCGCCTCCATGTCCATCATGGCCGAAAGCATGCCAACGGTCCGGTTCGTCTCCACGCTCGACATCGTAGGTGGAAGGTCGTCATCTACGAAGACGGTGTGCGCCAACGGCCGGGGCGGGACAGGCAGCTGGTTTGCTGCGCGGATAGTCGACATGTCATCTCCGCGGATGGTTGAGTTTTTTGACGTCCTTTCATTCTCGTCGTGCTGGTAGTCTGCCTCTGTGTCTGGCTCGGACACCTCGGGGATCTGCCAGGGGTGCGGACGGTGCAGCAGCATCCGTGGCGTTGGCCACACCGGGTCCCGCTGGGCAGCCGGGGAGGGGAGAGACTCCTCGTCGGCCTCGTATTCGTCCTCTAGAGTTTCGAGCTCCTCCGTCTCCATCGTGTGGTCGGGAGAGTCGTGGTCGTGGTCGTGGTCGTGGTTGTGGCCGTGGTTGTAACCGTTGCCGTGGTCGTGCTCGGACTCAAGCTCGGGTTCGAGTTCCGGCTCAAGTTCCCGCTGGAGATCTGGGGCATTCTCCTGCTTGATACCGTCTCCGGCCTGCTCCATACCGCCATCTAACCGCTCCTTGAGGGCGCGGAGGAGGTCGTCGTACTTGATAAGCTCGGCGTGCAGGTCGAGGACTACCACGCCGTCGTCGTCGAATTTGAGCGACGTCGGAGTGCTTGACCCGCCACAGGTGCAGATGCAGGAGCAGTCTGAAGTCAGTCGCGGCCATGTTGTTTCGAGGATGACCGGGTCATGTGTGGGACTCACCTTTGCGCTTCGTCTTCATCCTCCTCGTGAAACCTGCAACAACTGTCATCAGCTCGACCGCTTTCAGCGACTCACGTCCATTCCTGACCGGAGTAGATGCGTCGGGCGACTCCTTTCCGTCCTTGGCGCTCCCCGCACGGCGGCGCTGGAGCAACGCCCCGAGTGAAGGGAGGGACGACAAGGACGCGGTACGCGCCCGCTCGCGGCGGCCGTGGGACGACTGCAGCGACTGGGGCGACTGGGGCGATTGCGGAGTGTGTGCCTGTGTAGGAGGCTGCGGGGTGTGCACGCTCCGCTCTCCGCGTTCCGCAACGAGCTCGGCCGGGAGGCGGTACCACTGGCGCAGGAGGCGCTCGCGCATCGCGACCCACTCGAGGAGCATGCTGTTACACTGCAGGACTGGCATTAGTCATTATGTTCCGAGTCATTCAAGTTCGGACACGCATGGCGTCAAGGGATGAAGGGGGCTAGGAGGGCAGCGCAGGACTCGGACGCGATGGCGCTGTCCAAACCCTTTGTCTCTGCTATGGTCTCGGCTTCCGGCTTTGAATTGGGGCAAAACAATTCACACACGCGGTAGAGTTTCGGATACTACCATCCAAACAATTCACGGCCGGATGCACCCCGCCTGCGCATGTGCATGCCCATGTCCACTCCAAATCTTCTGACTCACCATACTCGACATCGACGCGGTGCCGCTCCATGCGTGTGCGGATCGCGCCCCCTTCGCGGATTATCTCTGCCGCCTCCTCGTCGGTTATCCGCTCATCGACCGAGTCGCGGGGTAAGTCGAGCGACTGCGGCGTCGCGGGCGCGGCCGCGGGCGCGAGGTGGGTGGGGGTCCGGCGGTGCCAGTCGTGCAGCGCCATTGCACCCGTTTTGTGAGGAGAAAAGTGGATGGCGTGGGAGGAAAAGAGGGAAGGGGATGGCAAAGGTCGTGCGTCGTCAGTCGTTCCGGCGGTGGATGCGTTGCTTTTGGCGTCGTCTTCTTTCGTTTGTTTTCTTTTCGTCGTCGGGGAATGGATCAAGTGGTGAAAGAGAACAAAACAGCAAACATCAATCAACACGAAAGAGTGGTAACAAACACTCTGTGCTGCATGACGGCCAGCGTGGTGCAGGATTGTGCTGTGCCGACGCGCGCGGCGTATCAGGGCGTGTGGTGGTGACTCGGAGCTCGAGGCGTAGAGGTGTGTAAAGTGGACAAAGCACAAGCCGCAAAGCTGCAAGTTGAAAGTTGCAAGTGTTTGTTGGGTCGGTCCTGGTCTAGCACCAGTCGTCAAAGCTGCGGCATGCTGCGCTCTGCTCGGTCGCACCCAGTTAGTTCATGACTCGTCGTCCCTGGTGGTGCAATTAGGACCCTGGCGTTCTGCCGTGTTCTCTTCCTGGCGTGCGAGCGCCCCTTTGGCGGGCACTGCACCCATATCCTTCTTTCCCTGCGCCTCCAGCATCCATCATCCAGCCTGGAGCTTTGTGTATCGTATCCAGCATCCAGCATCAGCATCCAGCTCTCGTCCGGCTTTCAGCTTGGGTGCTTGTGTACTTGTACCTCTGTATCCTAGGTATGACACGCGAGTGGCGCGCCCTGAGTAACCTGGCACCGACCACAAACACCCGCCACGCCATGCCGTACGCATGTCGCGGCATGCTGTAAGCGCGCACCGAGCCAAAGTACTGGGCGCACCAGAGAAGCAAAGGCCAGCAGTGTTGTGCAGTCAGTGTGCGCGAGAAGGATGAGAGGGATGAGAGGGATGCAGAGATGAGTGATCGGTCCCGTGCTGTTCTCTGGCCAATGTGCGCGCACGGCATCTGAGTCCTGCGTCGAACTTCTTAAGATACTGATCTCAAATGTTGTTCGGCATCGAGTGTAGTAGAGCAGTAGCTGTAGCCCGCGCATACCCGACGAGCGTTGCTGGGGGCGTGAAGTGGACGGAATGCATACCGTCGCAATATGGAAGGCTGCAAGATGCAAGTCAAGTGATCACATGCAGAGAGTCTCAGGCCAAACAAAGTCAGTCGCGTCGGGGGCACTTTAAAAAAAAAAAGAAGGAAGAAAAAGGAAAAACCGAAAATCAGGCGCGACCCCAAAATTAATCCTCTCCCCATTCCACAATGTAAAAACAGAATGAACGCTTCTCCCTCGCTCCTTGCCCCAGGCTCCACTCTAAGCATATCAAGCAGCAATTCCGCGGCGGGCGCACAGCCGAGGATCCTGCTCCCGAAATGAGTGCATTGAAGGGCAGGACGTGAAAGGGCATCCACGTCCACATCGATTTTTGTGTGCGGACGCCTCGCGCGCTCCCGGGCTGCTTGTCGGGCGCAGGGTCGCGAGATGGCTGGCTCTCGTCGGGCATGCCTGCGCCCTGAGCCGAGCTTGTGCTCCCAGGCTGTAGCTACATACCGCAAGTACGCATCGTGCATGCTGCGCGCTGAAGCCACGACCCGGAAGTACTGTCGACCAATGGCGGGGAGTGTTGATGAGGGCATGGGTCATTAGAATGAGGGCACGAGGGTCGCGGGGCCATGTTGGACGATAATGAGGACCGCTGCCAGATATCGAGGACGCTTCTCGGGTCGGGGACTCTTCCGATCAATTCTGCAATGCCCTCCTGCAATGTCGTCCCGCGTATCTGACCGATCTGCGCCACTCTTCCCGAGGCACTATCGGGACGTCGGGACGCGACGGCGCGTAAGATACCATACATCCATAGACTCAAGTACTCAACTTGACCCCAGCGTCATTCACTCAGCTCTGATTGACGTATCTCGTACATACTGACGGTGGCGCCCTCCCACAGTGGACCGTGCGTCCTGGTCTGCGGGACGGACGAATCGTGCATCAGAACAGGAAATACTGCGATAGCTTCACTACTGCGCGCGATAACGAGGAATGATTGCAAGCGCGCAAGCTGGTGAGGTGTCGTAGTCCAAGCGCCGCGTCGCGGGACTGTCACGCTGAGAACGCCGAAAGGGCCCAATTGTCAGCGTCCGTGATGAGCGTAATCTATGGGGCTCGTGAGGTGAGCTTGCACAAAGGACATGTAACAGACACACCTGGATCTGGTCTCATTACTTATAGCCTTGTCGCAGTACGAGTCTTAACGACCATTGTCGCATCTTCTCAGTCAGATCTCTACGCTCCGACGCCTTATGGTTCCCACTCGCTTCACCTTACATGGAAAGACGAAGCCACAAACATACACCCTGCCTTTCTGGCCCAACAAGATAAACAAATGCACAGAGCTGATAAACAGCCGTGAGGTGGCGTCGTCGAGCCAACCACTCGCGCGAGCGTACGCCACTCTGCGTCCGTGCGCCGCCTCGCAAGATAGCTCCCAGGCATATAGGATAGGAGATATGACAGATATGGCAGGTTGGCTTGGGGCTGTTGGACAATCGCTGTTGCCGACGCTAACTGTGAAGTTGTGGAATGCTCATTCCAAGAATCACAAGACCACAGGGGAGTGAGGATGACTGGCCTTGTCGGCATCGGACCACCCATCAACAACGACTCCAAGCAGCATCGCGACACCCACTGACTCGCGATAGCCTGTGCCCGCACCTATCACGCGTGCTCACGGACCTCTGTGATACGGAGACGGATAGCGAGCGCCTGCAGTTGCTGACCCACTCGTAGCCATAGGAGATGTGCGATGCAGAACTCGCCGGCAATGCAGTCCGGTCATCGCGACTCAACTGTGCCTACCGTCACGATCCAGCAGCAGTGTTTCCAGCGGGCAAGATCCCACTAGCCAGGACCCAGGACCCTTTCGCAGCATATCAGCATCTTCCCTTCTGAAAGCCTTATCGGGCAGGAATCGGGCGTGCGTTGCATCGGGGCCGTCGGGATTTGATCACCCCGAGCGCATGACGGCAGTGGTAATGTGCCATGCGCGAGGAAAATGTCTCCATCCGGAGAGTTGAGATGGAGCGTCGAGCGTGTCACACAACACCCTAACCCTACTCTACGGCCTACGGAGAGTGTGGAGTCGCAAGAGGCACGGCGGCCCGACAGGGAGGGACGAGAATGGCAAAAGATAAAGTGCGAGATCTGTGGACGCGACCTAGTCCCAAGATGGCAAGAGCTGACGCGATAGCGCAGTCGCAGGTGTAATGTGCCGCCGGGATCCAAAGCATCCAGGATCCAGGAGGAGCTCTGTGCCCTGGGAGTGAAGAGATATCGCAACACCAACCCTATCACTATGGCTCTGGGGGATCTGGAGAGCGTGGAGAGCCAGTTCTCGACGCTGTCTTCAAGTTGCGACGGTGGCAACGGAGTCCAACCAACTTCTTTCATTCCTATTCTCATTCCCATTCGCATTCTCGCATTCTCGCATCGGCGACATCCCTCACTCAGCCCCATTTCCACTTCGACCTCCATCAGCAAGACAGCAATCTATCAACCTCCCGGTGTCACTGCCATTTGGCCCAGATTCACGGCATGGTACAGAAAGTACCTGGCACTGGCACTGGCCCTCCAGCCACCGCCAGCCATACTGCCTTCGAGCCTGGTGCGTTTGAGCACGACGGACGGCCGGTGCGGGAGATGCAGCAGTCATACCACTACAAACCCAAGAGCGACGCCGAGCCTAGTACAATCAGTGAGCAGCCGCGAGAGACAAGTACTAACGCGCCAGGCAAGCGGGAGCTGTTCGCGCGACTGGTACGCAAGACGACGGGCCATTCCAGCTCTCAGTCCCGCCCGCATTCCCATTCCTATTCCCACAATCATTCCCAAACTTCCCCTCGTTCCGTCTCTCGCTCCCCATCGCCGCAGGAGCGCTTCATCCCGCCGTCGTCGCGGAGTGCCATTGGGCGCCGCCCCCCGAAAGTCAAGCACAAGAGCAAGAATAATAAGCATGCGGCCGGGCGTGACGCGGAGGTTGTGCCGCTTGTGCAGCGCCCCACACGTGCGGTAGAAGTGGTTGCTGGGCAGGAGGGCTGGGTCGAGGTCAAGAACGTTGCCTCGCACGCCGCCACACAGAGAAAAACGCCAGTTGCGACAAACCTTGAGGTTGGGCGTCCATCGGTGCCTTTGAGCGAGGACCCGACCTGGGTGTACTCGCCGTCGCTATTCCTCCACAGCCTCGTGTCGCCGACACCCTCGCTCACGTCGTGTCCACACACCCCAATGTCGCGGTCACAATCCGAAGAAAGCAGCATCTTCGAAACGCCGCCGAGCGATGAGCGCCAAAGTCCATGCCATAGTCCCATCCACTTGTACCACTGTTCGTCGACAGTCTCCCTTCCATACGCCCATCGCCATAGTGCCTGCGACATTGGACTGCCCGTGCCTCGGAGGTGTTCGACTATATTGCATCCAGGCGACAGCAACGAAGTGCAAGACTACCACGGAGCCCAGGCACCAGGCTGGAGCAGAGCTGTTGCTACGCAGCGCTCGTGGACCAACGCACCCACCTCTTGAAGCGGACATTGTTCCGGCAGCCAGGCACACTCCAAACCTTCGTTCCTCTCGACCACCAGCCATAGCGACGGCCACAGACACAGCCTCCACTACTGCTGCCGCATCCATGGCGGCAGCCCCGACACCCGCCATAACGTCCTCGTCGAAACCTTGTTCATGTTCGCTTTGCCACGCCCGGCAGTATCCACCCAACCAGCTCCTGTCTGCTGCCGTTCCGAAACACAAAGTTGGGCCAGCGCAGTGCTGTGTCACTCACCGCTCCAGCTGCCCGCATCCCATCTTCGAGGCTGTGAGCGAGAGCGAGCTGGATGCGCATCGCCACCTACATGCACACACACCCGTTCCCAACTCTCGTCTGCCGTCCGAGTCCGAAGCCCCTTCACCTCGGACATCGGTCCTGTCAGAGACAACTCAGGCATCAAAGACATTCCGGACTCCAGCCCAGGTCCGACCGTTCCCGCTGGTTGCTGGCTCTCCGTGCCCGCGCGCTTTGGGTCAAGTACCTGCCGCACATCACGTACACGATGTACCTTCAGTACCTCTCGGCCTCGACAGCTGCACAACAGACGCAACAACACCTCCTCACGTGCCCCACAACCACGTTCTCTTTGACTACCAGGCCCAGGGTGATCACCACCAGCAGTGCTCGCGCTCATGCTACGCCCCGTCGCCACTGTCGCCGACGCACTCGGCTCCACCCACAATTCTTATTCCTCTCTGTACAAACAGCAACACTTCTCAACTTATCCAGTACTATTGTCCCACTGGCCACAGCAGCCACCCGAGCGGCTCCCCCCATCTGACACATGGCTCATGTGCGCTCCAACAACTCCACACTCCTTCCGCACGATCGAGCCTGCCCACTCCGCCGCCACACAACCTCCTCTCGACTCCGGCGGCGTGTCCAGTCTCGACTGTCAGACGCAAGGGAGCACCTAGCCTTGTATCGCCCTACCCGCCGCCGTCCTCGCCCCTCCCCCCCGTGCCCAGGATGACCCGGCCCGAGACGCCGCAGACCCCACAGACGCCGCGGTCGCCGCCCTCGCCCGGCCTCGCGTCCCTCATGACCGCAAAGTGGCCGCTACCACCTACAACCGGTCCGCCAGGTATGCTCATGAAGGCTGGCGTCGACTTCTCCAAGCCGATAGACGTGCCCGACGACCTTAGCCTCCTGTCCTCGTCCTTTGACTATAATCCACGGTCCTCCACATACAGCGATTCTGAGCGACCGCCCTCCATGTGCGAGGAGGGAAACTATCACCACTTACGACTGCAACGTCTTATGTCCGACACAAACCACCTGGGGCACAACGAGGCGTTGAACGGCACCCCGCCGCGTTCGCACTCGCACGATTCCCTGGACGGCCAACGGTCCTCCTCGACCACGCCCCTTCCGCGACGTTACTCACGACCATTATCCGATTCCTCCCCCACCCTTCCCGTTGAGCAGCTCCCGTCAGCATCAGACCTCTCCTCCCCAGCGCAACCATACACCCCGCCGCCCCCCGGTATTTCCAACCGAGAGGTCTCGTACGTCGGCGACTACTTCACCGACGGGACGGGATCCGCATTAGGTATAATCATTGGCCAGAACGAACTCCCCTACGACCCCTTTAAGCGGCACGAGCCGGGCATGGAGTATGACCCGCCGACGGACCTCAAGACGTCGCCCATCTCGTCGCACCACCCGGACCACTCGACGGACACTGGCTCGCCGTTAAACCGCATGTACAGCCCGGCGTCGACGTCCAACTCGAACTCGACGTCCGCGACACGCAAGTCTGCGCGCCAAAAACTCGTTTCACGCATCAAGAAAGCCACCACCATTAAACGCCTAGATACGTCAGAATACCGCGTCAACCCCTCCGACGCCCGCACCGACTCTACACGCCTGTATCAGGCCCGTGGCGCCGGCCTCTGTTAATCACCTCTATACTCCCTCTAGCAGCCACGACTAAACACTAGTACGAGAGTCAGTTGTTCTGATCCGATTGTTATAACAATAATGTCTACCGCCCCCTTCATTTTGTATGCCACCAGCTGGCGCACGCCCATGCATGACGATTACGTGCATGTGAATATCGGAGCTCGCAGAGCGCAGAGCGCAGAGATGTCGCAAGAAGCAGATCGGTAGTGTTCCCAATTAGACCGGCCTCACTCAAAAGCTCCACCTGAGGACAGCATGATGCTTGGTAACGCTCAGCGACGCATGTCACTCGCAATGGGCTGGACGACCAGTGTTCAACGCACGAAACAAGGCCCAGGTCCGGCATGCTTTGTCCAGTTCCCGCTCCACGTATCAGCCTACACCAGGCTACTGTGTAGCCAGGACGCAGTCGTCCAGGAGTTTAAACGTCAAGCTCAAGCGTCTGTGGAAGCGATCTGGTAAGTACGTGATGGCCTGGATCGCCACCAGCCTTGTGGCCAGTCAGATGTACACTGCACCAACGCGAGTGCACACGCAGCGTCGTCATCCACTGCCAGGTCGCGACCGCAGGGGTACGGGAGTCCATGACGGACGGGTGTTCGGAAACGCAACGAGCCTTGTTGAATAAGCATGTTGTTAGAGCGCAGTCCGCACACAGAGTAGCGAGGGGAGAGTAGGGAGGTCGGGGAAAGAGTGGGTGTGTTAGTGCATCAGTCGTCTCGCCCCCCGTCTGCTCCGAAACCGAGGCCGAGGCCTTCTGCCCTCGAATTGATCCTACCAGCCGCTTTGCTGCGCGCAGATCTGCTCGCGCACTCGGGGCCCTTGACGGGGAGAACATGGAAATGCAACATGCGGAGTGGTACGAATGGTGGGCCGCGAGCTCACGCGTGTGTTGCGCGTGCCATCCGGCTCCTCTCGGAGCCCGGAATTTAGGGTCTCGGCCGTACGGCATATGGCATGGACCGCGGCCTCGATGCTGTATGCGGATTGTGAGTGTGTGAGGAGACAGATGTTTGAAGCGAGTGTGGGTGGTGTGGAGAGATACAAAAAGAACATGGCCCATGGGCTATGGGGAGCTGCGTCGGGCACGCAGCACACAGCACACAGTAGAGTGTGTGTGTGCGCTCGACAAAGGCCGTTGGCCACCGCCCGCTAAGCCGCGCTAGGCCGCTGGTGCGCCTCGTTTCCGTCACGCGTCGCGTGAAACATCAAGCGTGTCAGCTAGCCATGCTACGATAGCAGTCCTTTTCCTGTTGCAGTTTTTGTCCTTCTTGCATTGTCGACATTGCCTTCTGCTCGGTCTTTGTCCTCGGCGTTCTGCTCGCTGTGTTCTGAGCGGAAGTGAATGGCGGAGGATTTATGGTTGACTTTCCGAAGAGAAAAAAAAAGAAAAGAAAAACGTCACCACTGTTGGCCGACCACTTTTGAGGAGGACCCTAGGAGCCCTCGTTTCCGCAGAGACCTGGACTGATCGAGCCACGCGCTACACGCGGGTATCCAAAGGTTTCATGGTTTCACCTTCAACCACTTTCTTCATCACCATCATCACCGACGACGTCCTACACCCCCATTCTTGACAGCTCGTCGTTCCACTTCTAAACCCCACCGAGCTCCGCGTCGCCTGTCGCCACCCCGCTCATTGCAACAGCTGCACCTCACGGACAGTGGTGGGACAACACCGCCTGCGCTCGGGCCAGGGCAGAGCCCGACTTTGACTCGCTCCCGCCGCGAGCACATGCCCTTTGCTTGTTCTTGTTCAAACGTGACGTGACGTGTTAACGACCCGCCCAGCTACTTTTCTACGCTTTCTCTCCATCCCCACCTTCCCGGGTCATGGCCACTACTGTAGCCATGGCGTCGACTTCCTTACCGCCAGCCGCGGCCGCCACGCGGACACCAGCCGCCGTGCCCGCCGCCGCCTTGGATGGGACTGCCGAGCCGGCGCCCCTCGTCCTCCGCAGCGTGTCTGATGATCTTGCGTCCCTCACGGACCAGACTGCTAGTGAGTGGTGCAGCCTCTGAACAACTGGCGGCGGACACGAGCTGTGCAGGAAAACGTCTCTGGCAACTGTTCCTTCCCCGGCCGGCGTCGATCTCTTGAACCTTTCACTGACTGCAGGCGCTCTGACGGACGCACTCGAGGACCGGTATAACGCGCACGAGGTGTACACTCATTGCGGTCTTCTCACAGTAAGCTACGAATAGAGTTCGCTGTAAACTGTTGCTGACGATCAGCTCGCGGTCAACCCCTATGCGCAGGTTCCCGATCTGTGTACGTGCAGTCGCCCTTTTTCCTTCGGCCGCAAACGACCACTGACGCGACAGACGGTACCCACACGCAGCGCACGTTCTACGGTGTGCCCAAGCACGCACAACGTCCACACGTCTATGCTGTTGCCGAAAACGCGTACCAGGCGCTTCTCGCAGACACAAACACCCTCGCAAACCAGACGATCGTCATTACCGGAGAGAGGTAGGTCAATGTCCTTGACACGACAGCTTGTTACTTGCACACTGCACTTGTTTCCCGTGCTGACACGCAACAGTGGTTCCGGGAAGACCGTCTCATGTAACCATATAATCGAATACCTCGCGGGTCGAGGGATGGCGGGCAGCACGCTGGGCGACAAGCTCTCGCAGGCGAGTGTGGTTCTCGAGGCGTTCGGCAATGCCCCAACAATCCACAACACCAACTCGTCTCGATATGCGAAAGTCGTGAATGTGAGCTATACCAATTGGTCCTCAGCTCACCCCAGATCCACTTTGACGCCAGCCGCGAGCTCGTCGGCGCATCTATCTCCACCTTCCTTCTCGAGCGTGGACGTGTGACCGACGCACGACCCTTCCACATTATCAACCTACTTCGCGAGAAAGAGGCAACAGGAGTCACGCCTCCTGCCCTCGAAAATGTCATCACCGGCCTTACACATCTCGGTATCACGGAGCAGGAGGAAATGTGGTCTGTCCTGCGTGGAATCGACTACCTGATGAGCGATAACATTGAGCAGGCTGCAGCTGCTCTTGGTCTCAACACGGAGGAGCTCAGCAAAACGTTGAAAAAGCGCTCGTTCAAGGCAGGCTCGGACAGCTTCGAGACCGCTCGCAGTGGCGACGAACTCCGCGCGGCGCAGTACGGCCTCGTCAGGTCTCTCTATTCCTGGGTCTTTGACGTGGGTGCGAGGAATCACAGCATGACCCGCTGACTTTTGCAGTGGCTCGTTGCCAAGATCAATGACTCTTTGGATGCCCCTCGCGACGGTGGACCCTGCATTTCACTGGTCGACATTGTGAGTCACAGACACTCCAAATCTGACCGCAGTTCGGATTTGAAAGCTTCAAGAGCAATGCCCTCGCACAGTTCCTCATCAACTGGGCCAACGAGCAGCTTCAGCGGCAGCTTTCCAAGGATGTGCTCGAGGCTCAGGCCGACGCGTTTGCTGCAGAGGGCATCGACTTTGGGGCGCCTGCTGTTCAACCGTCATGTCTAGATCTGTTGTCGAACAAGCCGGGCAAGCCTGGGCAAACCGGTATTGCCTTCCTCCTTGACGACCAAACCCGCCGCCAGAGTCTTGGTCTTGGTGGCTCGGACGATGCGTTTGCCTCCAGCATCAGCACCGAATGCGAGGCGCTTTACGGCCTTGTGACGCGCCGCGCAAACGCCCATTCGCACGAGTTTACGGTCATCCACTATGGCCACGATGTTACCTACGACACCCGTGGCTTCTTGGACTCCAATTCGGAACGTGTTGACGACAATTTGCGCAAGATTCTGTCACACTCATCTGCACCCTTTGTCCGCGATCTCGTTGATCCCCGGTTCCAGGCCAAGGCACCTCCCGGCCGCAGTGCCTTCACGTCAATCGTGTCGTCATTCCGCCGCTCACTTGAGAAGCTCAACACTCTGCTGACCTCAACCAATGTTCACTACATCCACTGCATCAAGTCCAACCACCAGGCTGCGCCCTGGTTCCTCGAGCGGTCATCCGTAGAGCTTCAGGTCGAGGCAACGGGCATCACTCAAATTGCACGATTTGCTCGCGAGTGTGGTCCCTACCTCGTGAAGCGCGACGCGATGAGTCCGTACCTCCTCGTTCTCGACAATTACACGGACTTGGCCGACGCCGTCAAGCAGCTGGCAGACATAGTCGGCGATGAGGACGGCAAGGCGGTTCAGCTCGGACAAACGCACGTCTTCTTCCGTGCAGCGGCTCTTTCCAAGATTGAGAGCATGCTGTCAGCGAAGATAAAGATCGTGGTTGCGCTTCAGTCGTGCGCTCGGCGTTCCCTCGTGCGCGCGCGGTATATCGTCATTCGCGACGAGGCCCGGCGGATCGAGGAGGAACGCAGACGGGAGGAGGAGCGGCGTCGCGCAGAGGAGGAAGAACGGAGGCGTGTGGAGGAGGAGCGTCTGCGGGCCGAGGAGGAAGCCCGTCAGCGTGAGGAGGAAGCGCGTAAAGCAGAGGAGGAGGCTCGTCGGCAGGAGGAGGCCAGGAAAGCAGAGGAAGCCAAGGCCGTTGCTATCGCAGCTAAGAAGGAGTCGCAGTTGTCCCTTGGCAAGGCGAGCCGCCGTGTCTCGTACCGGCCTTCCATTGATATGGGCTCGCCGGCCCTGCGCGGGAAGAGGTCATCCTCATGCAGTACGTGCACCCTGCTGACCTCGCTGACAAGACAGTTGGACCGCGTAATATAACTCCGGACCGCAGCCGGACTCCTCATGGGCCACGGGCCAGCCTGCCTTCCGAAATGGTTCCTGCAATGGGCAGGCTCAACGTGAACGGGTCTCGACGTAGCCCAGACGTTCGCCGTTCGCCCCTGCCATATTTTCCTTCTTCGCCGACCGGGACGCGCACGCCAGAGCCGAAAGAGCTGACTGGTGCGCCTCTATACAACAAGGGGATGATGGATGCGCTGGTCCACGACCTTGTCAAGGCCGCAAAGACCTACGAATCGGCATTCACAGCGGGATCTCTCCTCGCACGTACCGTTTCGTGGTACCATGGGGCTGATCTGCGATATGTACCAGAGATCTTGACACCGTTGCTGCTGCAGGCAGTACGCAACGCGATCGGTCCCACGCCCTCGCTCCTTCACCTCTGGCTCCTGGCCGTCCTGTCACATTCATTCCGCCTCGACGCTGGTCACCGCCCCGCGCGTCACCTCGGCACCGTCGAGAAGGAGCTTCTCGACCTGATTGCCAAGAACGTGTACGTCGAGTCAAAGCAGATCCTCGACGGGGTCATAGTCCCAAAGGTTAAGACCGAAAACGGCAACGGAGCAATGGAGGTCACGACCGCGCTCGACGACGTGTGGATGATGCTCGAGCCTCTTCCTAGCACTATACGCGAAGCCACGATCGAGGCGGTGATAACGCGTGTGCTCCAGGTCATTGTCCAGAACATTGTCACGGGCGAGATCAACGAAGACAATGCCACCGCCACACAGGGCCGGTTGCAGCCTCTCTTTGGTGAGATTTTCTTTGGTTGCATGAGCTGACAGTAGACTGGCGCGAAACGGTAAACCTCTCTCCCTCTGCACTGGAAACGTTGGTGTTGGCGATGCTTGCTGTCCTGCAAGGCAATGAAGAGGTAGGTTATCTCCTACACTGTGAACTAACCTGCAGCCATCACCGGGCTTCTCTGAGCGATTTGACGCGTTCCTCGCCCAGAAACACCCAAAGCACCCGACCAACACTGCGAACGCCGCCCTGAGGGCATTGACCAACCACCCGCCAGTTGATATCCAGGCGACGCTCGACGAGGCCCTCCGCATCGACGGCCAGGACCACACGTGGGGTTCCATCGAGGCTGGGGCAGCACAGCTTGAGCCGACGCCGACCATTCTCCAGTTCATCTCCTGGGTCAAGCAGTTCAGCATCTAGACTCATTTGCCCCCCCTGTGCCACCTAACGAACGTACTCTCTCATTCTCCCTCTCTCACCCTCATTCTGGATCCATCTTCTTCAGGTCCTTCATGACAGCATCCACAACGGGCTCGTTGTATACACTAGACCTCCGTAGAGCACGACGCACTCATGCAATGCAGGCTTCTCTAATGCTGCGAGGCGGGGACATGGGTTGCATTGCTTTCTACAATCAACTAATTGGGACACTGGGCTTGGACTACACGCGAGAGGACGGGTACAGTTGGAAAATGCGACATTGTGTGTGTTATGAAGAGTGTGGATGAATGTGTGGGAGACAGGTTGGGCCATAAACAACGTGAGGACAGATGAGGTCGGAGAGCGTGGTCGTGAGAAACAACGGGTCGTGTTACCGCCAGTCAAGGGAGGCAGTGTTTTTTCTTGAGAGTCGTGATCGTTCAGCGGAGCCGGCGCTCCATACTTGGCGGGGTATCCATGCGCACCGCAAACGCTTTAGAAGCCTTCTTCTCCATCGCGGCAGCGGGAGCCGACTTGGGAACCCTGGGCTTGGTCTCGGGCTTTTCAGGCCTACCAGCCGCGAGGATACTCAGGTCAATGTTATCCACAAAGCGGGGCGACGCGAGCGGGGCGCGGTGCACGTGCTCCTTCCCAACCATAGTAAACGCGGGTTCGCGGGCAAATGCAAGACGGGCATGCTTGGCGCGGCGCTCGCGTTCCGCGGCGTCCGGCTCGCGCGTGGGCGGGGGCGGGGGCGACGGGCGGGCAAGATGCGGCGAGCTCAGGGGCCCCGGAACGGGCGCGAGGCACGGGGTGCGGTGCAGCGCTGCGTGCCCGATGTGACCGTGGCCATGCTTGGGGTACGTCGGGGGCGTGTACATGGCGGGCGTGTGGGTCGCGGCGTGTGTGACCGGGGCGGGACTGGTATGGGACGGGGCGGAGCGCGTGGTGGGCCTGACACGGCTTACAGAAGCTGAAGTCGCATAGAGGGGCACTTCGCCGCGCAGCGGGGCGGATATCGATGTCTGTGGGTCAGCATGAGTGAGTGCTCCGCAGCCTCCGACGGATAACAAGGTTTGCGTATCCGCTACAGCTCGATGTAGGACTCACGAGGCCGCGCGAGGTGCGTTCGCGTCCGGCGTTCCGGGCGCTGGACGACCGGTGGCCTGATGTCAGTACGTGGGTGGCGAATGTGCTCCGTCATCTCCGCCAATGGGATTCAATACTTACGTCCGCCTGCAGCTGGGCCGTTTTCCATTGCGAATGGGGGTAGGAGAAGTGGAGGTGAGCCGAGGTGAGGCCAGAAGTGAGAAGCGGCGGGGAGCTGAGAAGGGGTGAGGTGTGCGGAGGCTGGTCGGCGAGCTAAAAGCGTATCGGCAGTGGCGTGCGAGAGAGGCGGCAATACTTGACGACTGGTCGAGGGATGACGCGGTCTGGGTAGGTGCACAAGTTGACGAGGTTGAAGAGGAATGGAGGGATGTTGAGAGGATGAGAGGTTGAGAGTATGAGAGGATGAGAGGATGAGAAGTTGAGAAGTTGAGAGGATGAGGAGGGATAAGTCTGCGGTTGTTGTGGTGTTGTTCTGTTTTTATCATTTGCCACCACACAAACTTTTCTGGTGAACGCGGGCCTCGATATTGACTGGCACGTGATTCCAAGATGCATTGGATACACAGGATCGAGCGCGAACGTGCGAGCATGCGAGAGGAGGCAGCGACAGCATCGGAATGCGTGATGCACGATGGTCGAGCACGACACTCACATCCCTCATCCCACATTCCTCATCCTGGAAGGTTTCTCGGCTATCTGCCACCAAAGTCCATGAGCCCATGGATCCATGGGTTAACGACTGCTTCCAAGGGAGTTACATCCCATGGAGATGCACGTATCCCATGCATGAGCAAGGACAGTATGTAGGCAAGCATGGAATGTGGACTTTCTATTCTATCCGTCATGCGGCCCGTGCGTTGTGCATTGGATGTTTCTGAGTCGTGTTGTTGATGTTGTCTTTGGCGCGTGAGTTGGGTTGGATGCGTGTCGTAACAAGAAGTAAAAGCAGTCACGTCCGGTGCGGGTGGAAACGCAGTCCTTCCTCGAACCCACTCTTGTCCGTTGCCTCTATCCCTGTTGACGCGTTGACGCGTCCCATTCAGATCTGCTCACTCCTTTGCAATGGAATGAATGGCCTGCAAGTACTTGTTGGAGGCACTGAATGGAGTGCATCCTGCCTTGTTGACTCAAACAGACCAATATGATCTCGGAGAAATACCTCAGATACGCTCCACTGTGCCTGTACACCTTATCGATTGGGACGAGACCAGATGGACCAGCAGCGACAGGACTTGGTTTGGAAGAAAGAATCTCACAAGGTGTCAGCCCATGCATGCTCTCATCTCATGCCCGGCTCCAACACCTTTCTCCAGCTCAGAGCCTCCGTTGCATTCTGCGTGACTGAATGGCGAGTTGCTCCACAACCGACGCAACACGACACGACAGGGTCTCTCTGGCTGGTCTCGGTGAGGTCCAACCTTGTCGCTGTCGTCCTTCGTTACCGTCGTTCCTGGACACCGGGGGCAGGCCAGCCCCACTGGCAAGGCCCTGCGTGACGGGCTCATTGAGCGCCGTACATTGTCCTTTACGTACATGTTGTGCGTGTGATTGTGCTGCATTCCACCGCCCCCACAGTAGTAGCGCCACGGTGAATCACCCGGCCCGGTCCAGTGACCTGCTCCCAGAGCTCCAGATGTATCATGTCTCCAGAGTAACGCATTCCGAGAAGAGCCCCGCCTCTTCACACGCCCGGCCGGCTCGACTACCCTGGCCTCTCGACACAACCACCACATCCTTATCAACAACCCGCAGCTGGCTGGACTCGTCGACACGCAGCAAAGTCCAATATCTCGAAAGGAGGCCGGTGCCCAAAGGGTCTACACAGAGGAAATGGCTGCCGGGCGGTCCGAAATAACGCGCAGGGCGACGCGGTTGATTTATTTTATTTTATTGTTTTGAGTTTCCAGTCGCGCGATCACAAAGTAGTTGTGTGATCATCTGGATGCCCCATCACGCGCACAACAGTCGATTGTTATATATCCCCCAGATGCTCATCGCCCCATCTGCTGTTCTCTCGATCCCATCTGCGCATCTCTTCACACCCCCACCTGTCTCAGCCTGTCTTGTCTGTCCGAAATAGAGAATAGAGGGTTAGACGCGACACCTTGTTTCCTGCGTCATCCCCCCCCCCGGCAACGCCCAGCGTTACATTTGCATCGCCCCTCATTCGGCGCACATCGGCATCAGCATCAAAGAACAACAACAACAGATCCCTCTGTGGAGAGTCAACAGTCAACAACACGGCAGGTCGAGCGACCACCATTTCGGCGCATGCACAATGTCTCCCTTCCACTACTTTGCCAACTTCTCCAACACCTCTCTCCCCTCTCTGGTCCTCGAACGGCGGAACAACATGAGTAACATGAGCAGTCCGCCCGTCCCGCAGTCGTTCCGCTCGCGATTCCGCACCTCGCGCTCAACACCGCCGCAGGACGTAGCTGCCGGTGAGTGGGACGCGCCGCCCACCGCGCTCCCGACCCGCTCCTCACGCTGGCACCGCCGCCGCGCGCTCTTCGGCTCGCTCTCGAACCTGCGCCCGCAGCGCGAAGTCGAGCTCGGCGGGCTCGGCGTGTGCATGATCGACGACGGGTGGGCGCTCCTCGTTCATCCAAAGGCCGCCGAGCGCGACCAAGAAGTACAGACGCAGCTGAAGACACAAACATGCGATCTCGAGCTCCCTATAACTCCACCCCGGTCGCCAGACACTCTTCCACCTCTCCTCCCTCGCTCCGAATCGCCACCTCTTATCAGCAAGACGACCTTGCCAATGGCTCGCCAGGAGAACCAGGAGAACGAGAACGCCTCACCGCACCTCACGCCGCGCCAGCCGCGCAGCCGCAACCCCACACCGCTCGGTCTTAGCAGTCGCGTCACTCTCCCCGGACACAACCTGCACGACCTGGACAAGCTCGAGATGGTCCCGCCTCGCTGCCAGAGCTTACACGCTTCGATTGGGCCTGCTGGAGGAAAGCCACTTGCGCCGTCGGCTGCTGCACCCCCTCTGAGTGCGGCCTTTCTCCGCCCCCCTCCCGGCCGTCCAGTGAGCATCATCACGCCAGCGCCGGCACAGGCGCCTGTGTCCGCGCTGCGCCGCCAGTCGCTCCCCCCAGGTCTGGAGATGGCCCACCGCCGTGAGTGTTTGCTTGTTTGTTTATGATCTCATGGATCTCATGGCTGACAATCAGCGTCGATCAAGTTTGCCGATGCGGCAATCGCGCACGACCTCGCCTCGCGCGAGCAATCGGTGGCCTCGCTAAACGAGTCGCTCCGTCTGCGGCGCTCGTACGCGACTCTGCAGTCCCGGCATGCACAGCTGTACGACGCGGCGCTCGATGCGCGCAACGAGATTACCCGGCTGCGCGGCAAGCTCTCCCACTCGCACGACGTCATGGAACACCTTATCTCGTGGGGACTTGCGATGCAGACGGAAAACGAGATTCTCCGCGAGCAGATCCCCGATGCGGCAAACACTGTCGGACCCGTGTCTGTCAAGACGGCCGACGAGCTGCGCGCGCTATTCGACATCAACCTCGAAGACGACTGAGCGTAACTGTAATGAAAGCACTGTGATCCTGTGATACACCACTCGACTCGACTCGATTCCTCTCGGCCCACTTAACACTTTGACATATCATACCATATCGTTACGACGGACACTGCGCATCTGCCACACTTTCCTTTTGCCTTCAGCTTCATCTTCACTACACCATCACCATACCATCGGATCCGATTATCTATCGTGCATCTCGTCTTGACGATAGCGCTGCGGGGGTTTGTCTTGTTTGTACTCTGCCATGTAGAAATGCCTGTGTGCGGGCGGGCTGTGGACTGACTCGGGGAAGCGCTGATACAGAGACGCCGGCATTCTCAACAGCCGCGAATGTTGGATCTCCACCGATGATTCCTCCAACCCATTCCGACAAGGACCACCCGAGAAGGCCACGGGCAAGCCATTTGCACAGCAACCAAGTACTGTACACCTTACGCATTTTGGGCGTACCCAGTCGAGTCCTCACGGACACCGATCTCCCGCCGAGCAGCCTCGTGGCCACCGACCGTCGCCCTCGCGCCCGCCCTCATGCATTGTCTCGACTGCGGTACCCTTGTCCGCGAGGCCCGAGGCGCTGGGGACACGCTTCCCAAGCCCCACGGCTGCGCTCATCTTAGCTTATAACGGCTCCTCGCTCCCTCTTGCTTCTCATTCTCTTCTCATTCTTTCCCACTCACTCTTCGTCTCGTTTCCACTCCTCCTCTACCTAACTGTGCCGTAACCCAGTCTCCTCTTTCGTTGCTCTCCAGTCTCTTAGTCTGCCCGCCACTCACCATCAAGCTGACCACACTCTCTACCATAGCCACTCTCGCCACTCCAGCATGACGGACGCAGCTCCCGTCGTCAAGACCACTACCATCGTTGTTGAGACCGTCGTCGAGACCGTCGTGACCTCGGAAGAGCTCGAGCCCTCGGTTGCGGCGGACTCGGCAGGTGAACTTGAGCCAGCCGGCCAGGTGGACAAGGATCCGGGCACTCCTGCGCCGGTCGATACCGAAGCCAAAGCTAGAGATACTGAGGCTTCCGACAGCTCCACCCCCGACAAGCCCGGCGAACCTTCACCCGAGCCCTCGTCGGTGTCGGCAGAGCACATGGAGGCCGGCTCGAACCCAGTTCCCACGCCACAGGAAGCAACACCCGTGGCGGACGGGAACGAGGTCAGTGCGCCCCTCGCCCCGCTCGTGCCCCTCACGCCCCTTCTTAATCCACTCACTCCCGAAGTGACGTACATGCTCCTCAACACGGACGGCCACTCCAAGGAGCCAGAGAATGTTAATCTCAACTCTCCCCAGCCTGCTGTTGTGCAGGTTGATAGCGCCGTGCCCGACGAGGACGGTCAGGCAAGCCACGCCGATGACTCTCCTCCCGCCACACACCCTACCGAAGCGATTGCCGAGGACGCAACTACCTCGTTGCAGGTGGTCAACACTTCGACCAACGTCGAGAGTCCCCAGAACGAGGACTCAGCGCCCATTGAGAACGGGGAGAGCCTTTTCACCACCGACGTCGACACCTCAACCTCGCCCACCACCGAGTCTACGCCGGAGCCCGAGCCTGATATCGAAGCATCGCAGACCACCACTGGCTCTACTGTCATCACTGTGCCCGACTCGCAGTCCATGGCCCTCGGGAGCAAGGAGGTCGAAGACAAGGATAGCAGTGCTGAGCACCTCAATTGTCCCACTCCCAAGATGGACTGCCCGACCCCTAACACCGCGGGGACCGGCTCCCATTGCGCCACCCCCAAAGCCAACGACTCATCTCTCAAGGCTGAGGACGACGAGTTGACTGCACTCGCGGTCCCAATGAAGGAGGAATCGGTAGAAGTCGAGACACCCAAGGTTGTTGTCACAATCCTCGACACAGACGTCGCTACCAATGCCGATGCGGAGCAAGAACTGGGAGGGACCGCCATCCCTTCGTGCGCCACCTCCTCTCCTGCCACTCCTGTTGAAACACCAGGCTCGGTTGAAAGCTTTGCTTCCACTGCTTACATGGATCCGCCTGGTTACGTTGCACCTGAAGATGCCGCTGCGCTGTCACTCCTCACACCGTTCGATTCTCCGATTGCTTCTCCAGCATACCACGTCATCTCGCCCGCCCCCGAGGCCGTTCCCAGTTCCGTCGTCTCAGTGGCTCCTTGCGTGAACGATACTATCGACGTCGACTTCGAGGTCGAAAACCTCCCTGCCAGCAGCTCGATCAATTCCCACAAAGCTGCGCTAGGCAAGCGTTCTCTACGCTCGAAGAGGTGAGCTGGCTTTGGTTGAGGCAAGCTGACAACAGTCCTTCTCCGACCCCCAAGCGCCCCCGGAACACCCCGTCTCAGGAGAGGGTTGAAACGACGACTGAGACCTCCAAGAGCGGTCTCAACGGCATTACTGCTAAAAACGGCTCGTGTTCCACTTCCCAGACCAACGGGGTTCACAGGACTTCTGAAACCGCAATTTCGAGCCTCAAGGATGGGCGTGCCGAGCTACTGTCCCTCTCAACGTCCAAGGACAGCGAGAATGCTACGGAGCGCATCATGATCGCCATCAATGACCTCCGCGACACTTTCGACACCGCCGCGGACGCACTCAGGCGCTTCAATGACCAACTCGGTTCTCTGGGGAGCACCCTTGAGGCAGTCTCAAAGGGTTCTACGCGTTGAATTTCAAAAGTCGTCCAACCGAGGCCCAAGGTTTAGCATATCGATATCTCAAGTCTGAGCAGGATTGGTAGGTATACATGTAGATACATCAGTCTTTTGAGAGTTACAAATGACGGATGAAACTGACTAACTGACATTCGAGGTCAGTGACGGTCTGCCGCAACGCTCACTCAACCTCGCTCGCCACGTGAGCTGAGACAAGCCCCCGACACCACAATGCAGTTTACGCGGTAGATCAGAGTCTTCAGAGACTCAGAGCTGTGTCAATGATCATGCTGCAACTGCAACAATACTGACACTCTTTTGTGTCTCGGAGGGCTGTGAGGTGTCCTTAAATCCTCATCTTGATTGTTTGTTTGTGCCAGTTGCACAACGGTAAATCACTCGGCCGTGTGAGTGTGGCACAAGACTGATGCAGGTGGCAAATTCCGACCCACCATCACTTAATCTCCATTTGTTCTCCATCACCCTCGCACTGCCTTTTCCATCTGCCCTTTGTTCACAGCTTGCACCGACAGACCTCACACTAGTGTATCGCCCCTCGAGGTGCGGGGGAACACTACACCCGGCCCACCCGGCCCACACAATTGCAATCCGCGCTCTGGTCCGGATCACCCTCAGCATCGTCACGAATGTGTCAACTGGTAACACACTGCTACCAGAGCTTGGTACAGAGCTCCGTGTGAGTAACATCAAAGATGTGGAGAAATTCTGACGCTAGAACAAGTAAACCTGCTGCCTCCTTTGTCGCTATGTGTGTGTGTCGCAGCTCTCGAGGATATAATCCGACAGTCCAACCTGCCACTTTTCGTTTTCCCAACCTCACCAAACTCTTTACTCTCTACGCTATACCCAGCTCTCAAATCCTATCCCCCCGCTCCAGTCTCTTGTTCCCAACAAAACCGGTCCCCTATGTCCAGGCCCCCAAATAAGAACAGCGAGGCCCCCCACCTCAAACGCTTTACCACCCGTCCAGAGTCGTACATCCCGTACCGCGCACCAATGGACAAATCCCTACCCGCTACCCCAGAAAGCAGCAACACCAGTAGCGCTGGCCCCTCAAAGCCCTCTGCTCCGCCCAAACGCCCTCCCCGCGTCGCCGGGGACGATCTCACACAGTTCCTCGCCGACAACCGCGAGGCACTGAGTGCAGTACCAGGGAACGAGCGGCAGCCGATGGCTGGGCATGGTGTGCGGCTGCCGCCCGCACGTCCAAGCAGCAGTAAAAGGAGTTAGTTGCTGACTCGTACGCATCAGAACTTACTAACCCCACAGGCTCACAACATCAACGCCCCACACACAACGACGTCAAGGACCCCAGTGCACCTAAGACGCACCGTATCGTGCTCGTGCACGCCTCAAACGCCCATCGGTATGCCCCGCTCCCCCCCTCGGTGCGCGTTTCCTCACTCGACGATTTCCCACCTCGCCGACCTGCCACGCCCCCGTTCCCGACGCCTTCGGGGTCGATGTACATGAGCCCATCGGCACCATTGGTGCTCCCGCTGGTCCTCAACCGGAACCCATCCGGGCTCCACATCGGGTCGTCGGCGAACCCCTCCCTCAACACCCTCCCCGACCTCCCGGTGGCCACTCCCGCCGAGTCCGACAGCTCAAACTCCACCATCAAGGCCAGCGCTGCGAGCCCCGACGTCAGCCGCAGCTTGGTCGACGTCTCTGAGGGCAGCGTCATCTACTTTGCGCCCTCGGAACAGATGGAGCGTCTCGCGTCGCCGGAGTTGGTGGATGTGGAAGGGTCAGGGGAGGGGCACATTCCCGAAACCGCCCTCCCCGAACAACCCTCCATCCCGTTGAGGGAGGGGGAGGGGGCGCAACCCACAGACGATGAGGACCACGACGTAGTCCCCGCCAACGTCTTGGTGTTCGGGGACTGGCGCCCCGAGGAATTCAACTATCCGCCGAGCGTGTCGACGTCCGCAAGCCAATCGCCGGCCTCCCATCTGAGCTCAAGTAAGACGGCGCAGACGCCCGGAGCCCCGTTGCCGAGATACCTCCTCGAGCGCCCCACGATGCCGTTGTATCGCGGCACCAGGGAGGCGAGCGGAGGTAGCGGCGCCGGCGAGGCCAGGATGATCTCCCTCCCCGAAGAGGATGAGACTGCGCCGAGCGAGGAGAATGCCCGAGACGACGACGACGACGACGAGAATGCCCCTCCTCCACCGATAACGGCCGAGGAGAAGCCGAAGGGCTGGTGGAAGTGGTGATCTGTAGCCCCAACTTTGTTGTATGTAACTGTAGTACCATTGTACTATCTTGAAGAATGTACGAGACAAAGAAGAAGCAACCGGTCGCCAAAAGTGTGGGCTAGCATCCACATTGGCCACGCGGACGCCAGACAATGAGCACTTCTTACCTCCAGCACTCAAGCTTACATATTGCTCATCGCGGTAATGAACACCAGTAATATGGCCGCCTCTCAAGCTCAGCTCCAAGCTACTGTACATACATACCTCAAGCCCGTGACTCACCACACGGGCCAGCCCTGCCACTATGAACATACCCTTGTTTAGTACTTTGTGCGACAGTGGTATGCGCAATGTCCGACATAGGCGAGAAGGCACCTGGAATTCCGAGATGGATTGTCTGCGCCAGCTCGGTACCTCGGAAATGACTTACTCTCAACGCAGCTGACTCTCGACCGAAGCAACGGAAGACAAAAAGCCACGGGCTGCCAAATGAGCGACGAGCGGGAAGTTGATTCAGAGACCACCTCGTGACTCCAATACAGGCGCAACGTTTCCGAGCAACGCCAATCTTGCCATCACCGTCGCCGTCGCAGTCCATGTCGAGGACGACACTCCCACCTCACTCGCTACTCCAGTTCCAGAGCAACCGGCTTTCATCTCCCAGAAAGACTGATCGCGCACCGTCCCTTTCCACGCCCCCACATATCAGGGGCGCAAAGACGGCGAGAAAAGAAAGGAAAAAAAAAGCAGCCACAAAAAACGCGGCCGACACGACAGCTGCTGGGACCCTTCTCCGTCCTGGCGTCCTGGAATCCACGCCACGCGTGCGCCACTCATGATTCGTGGCTTTTGCGCGCTGCCAATGAGCGGCTGCCTGCGAGTGCAGATGGGGAGAACGGCTCGCGGGTCGAGGTGCACAGATCATTGTTGAGAGTGGTGGACGGAGATTGTGGGGAGCAGGTGAATGCAGCAGAACTGCTGTGGACAAAGATGCCGGGCATCCCGCTACGCTTCCACCAGCTTTCCTTGTCAACCGAGGATGTAGGTATTCGCGTACCACCACCTTGTCTTCGATTCGGAACATGAAAAGAAGTCAGCCGCGACAATTCAGTTATCCGCAGAGCGCTTAGCTGTGCAATAACACAAACACAGCCCACAAGTGAGACGCGGTGGCAATGAATTGGAGGGGAAATTGTGGCAGGCGGGGCTCGCTGGCGTACGCTGGCGTCTCGGCGTCTTGCCATGCGCCACGCCTCCCGCGGGTTTGCAAGTGTCATGTTCGGATATGTTACGCGACGACCGTCGAGACAAACAGTTCCAGTTACGCGATGAGCTCTCGAGAGGGTAGAGGCTTGTCTAAAACATGAGTAGGTCGTGCCGATTCCGAGCCGATGGCACCATGCTGCTGTAAGCTGCAAAACGACAAAACATTCCTCAGTACCTCAGTGATGGAGTGGCAACACGCCATTGTCACGTTCTGTCACTCATTCCAGCTGCCTGATTCCTGTGGCTGTCTATTGTTTGTTATCTTATTTGCATATGTTACATATGATGGGCGGTTCAGTGGTAGTAGTACAGTACAACGGTCGAGGGCTATTGTAAAGCTCCTCACAAGAGATGCAGTGGAACGCGCCAAGATGGAACAGAACTGCCCGAGCCAGCCGTGGCGCAGATCTGTGGATGTGTCGAGATGGAGAGGCTGATCCCAGCTACAAGAAGACCGATTCGGCACGGATGGGTGCAGAACGTGTCTTGGGGGTCTTCATTGTCCGACGGGCGAAGCGCGGTGACTTGGTCGGGGTGGACGAAATAATGCCGGTCTTCTGGGCGGCAAGCTCGCGCTGCAGATTGCGAACGACGCCCTCAAGCTCCTTGATCCTTCCGACGAGCTCGCGACGGTCGGCGTACTTTGTAGGTGTGGAGCAGAGAGAAGCGGGAGAGGAGCACCGGAGGCGCTTGTGAAAGTTGGGCTGAGGAAGGGATACACGGGGGCCGTAGGCTGCGGAAGGGCGGACGGAGGGACGGAGGGGGGCCCACGGGGCGACTTTTGCGCTTGAGGTCGACTTGCGGGGAGTCACCACAGTGCCGCACGGAATGGAAACGGTTGCCAAGCAGATAGGAGAGCCAAGGATGTCGTCCTCCGCATCGATTAGAGAACTGGACCGCACGCGGGGGGCAGGCGGGAGTGTGTAGGTCACGGTCTTC
Organism: Apiotrichum domesticum; assembly: GCA_001599015.1. Classification (NCBI taxonomy): domain Eukaryota; kingdom Fungi; phylum Basidiomycota; class Tremellomycetes; order Trichosporonales; family Trichosporonaceae; genus Apiotrichum; species Apiotrichum domesticum. Next base: position 215,296 of record BCFW01000007.1, on the reverse strand, counting down.
CTGGCACGAGGTGAGTCGGGGCATGTGGCGGACGAGTGGCGGGGCAGGGTCGGCGGCGGCGTCGACGGCATGGTCACTAGAGAGGAGGTTGCCAATAGCATGCCGCCGTCCTTGTTGGCATCCTCGTCGGGGGTGTGAGGAGGCGAGTGAAGGGCTGTAGACTTGGAAGGGGCAGCGGCAGCTGCGGCGAAAAGCTTCGCCGTCGGCATCGGAGTCCTATCCTCCTGGAGCACTGTTTCGTCAGTACAAAGCCCAACGGCAAAACCCTGTTCAGCAGTTTAATACTCACTTCGCTGGAAGAGGAGGCGAGCAGTGTCAAACTGCCTGGGACGGGAGTATGGTGTGGAGGGGACGGGGGTGAGGGGGGTGCGCTGAGGGGCCATTTCGATGGATACAGTAGGAGGAATGACAAGCAGACTAGACAAATTCCGGCAAGTTGGAATGGGGATCTATAGTAGAGACCTCTTATATACTGTGGGGAGGAGACGAGAGAGTGGATGAAGAGGATTGATTGTGCTGGGAACGTCGATTGCACAGGAGGCGGTCCAGGATCGCTTCGAGGGTGCAGACAGGGCAGAGCGGTAACTCTTCGTTCTCAAGATGAGGGGGGTTCGGTGTGGCTGGAAGAACGTTAGCACGCTGTACGCTGTGTGCATGACATGGAGAGAAGAGATGACATGATTCAGTGGGATCCGAGCGCGAGAAGGCGCCATCTCACCCAGCGAGCATGCTGGGCGAGTTGGCGCACAGGCTTTGTGCGCATGGGAAGGGGGGCAGGGTGTACACCGTGCGTTGTGACAAGTGACTCGGACCCCAGCCTTGCACCTAGACAAAGACGCAAGGTCATGAAGAGCATGGAAGAGGAGGATGGGTGGCAGACGACCCCGACCAACTCGGCGTTCAAACGGACACCGAGCCGGCCTGAACTTCTTTATATTCAGGAGAGGACCTCGTACCCCCTAGTCACTGTAACGTGGGAGATTGGGAGGTGTTCGGTGGATCCACAGCTCGCTACACCCACTCACTAGAAGATAAGCTATGCGCTAAGAAGCACAGTGACAAGGTGAACTTGGGGGATGTTACTGATGTGTGGAGGCAAGATAACGCGCTGAGTGACAAGGCAGAAGCGACGACTGATGACTCGCAGACGAGTGAGCTGGCGGTTTGGGGTGGGGATCTAAAACGGGGGTTGCAGTGCTCGTTTCTTTCCTCTCACAAGTTTCATATGTATAAGTACGATATCGGGCTCACACATGTCAGACAAACATTGTGTTATCCGGCGGTCGTCGATGTGCCTTGCAACTCGTAGGATTGTTTGTCGTCTGCGACCAAGTCGCTGCCAGGCCACCAGCTCGACCCTGGAGTTGACATGCCACAGGGTTCACAACGACCCCTCAACGCGCGATGCTGATACAACGAGGTGGCGTTCTGGCACATTTCAAATCTGAGATCCCCTCTGAGAGCACACTCTATGCGGCTCTCCAACTGTGGGTGGAGCTCGGATGATGAGGGGGACGAGGGGCATGGTTTGCTGCCATGGCTATGGGTGGCAGCGCCTCACACGGCTCAGGGTGGTGCGCCACACGGACTCCAGCATCCCATAGGACAAGTTGAAAGACGCTCAGGCATCCCCCAGCCGTGCCGGTCAGGTATGCAGGTATTTTGTCTCAGGAGGAATTTGTCAGTGGTGGATTGAAATACATTTTGGCTTGCAGAGAGCGCAAGAAGTCAGTCGCGGTACGGTGGGGGAAGCGAGCACACTGTGTTCAATGTTGCGCGTGAACAGGGTGCGAGTGAGCCAAGTGGGTTTGTTTGGGGTTCGCGAAGCGATCTGTGCGGCTCCCACAATCCTGGATTCCATGTTCAGCAACCAACTCATGAACGTGGGCGGAGGGCTTGTGCGCAGGGCCCACGTCGACGGCGCCTCACAGCCCTGTGGAGCAGAGTGTCAGCGAAGAGAAACGGCTCGGAGGGTCTCCGCGCCTCCTTCACCTCCAGCTCTGCGGTGAGGGAGTTGAACGGTTGTCATTGAATGGCGAATAGGCTGCCCCGGAGCTTGAGCCATCCAAGCAAGGAAGTGACTCTCAGGAGTGCGTAATGGCCGGTAGGCGGCATAGAATTGTTTCGAGTTGACAATGGAGTGGGCAGACCTTCAAGGACAAAAGGTATGTCAGGGTGTGCAAAGGTCAGTGAGTGAGAAAGTGGCCTCTGCGGACAGTATTGGTGCATTGTATGCTGCTCATGCGCGCTGTGATGACGACTGGAAGGCACGGCCTGCTCCGTGTCATTCTCCGAGTCCGAGAACAAAAGCGACGAGGAACATGTTTCACGAGTGCCTTTCGCGCCTGGAGAGGCTTGGGACCGGGCAGCAGTCTCCACGGGAATGATTAACGTCAGCTCCACAGATGCTGTTGGAGAGTGATAACGATGATGATCTTCCGAGCTTCTGAGGCGCCGTTGACAGGAACTGGTGGCAGGAAGATCGCCGTTGTACCTCTGCGAAGGGTTGATAGTGTTCTCCGAGTCCTTCGGGGATGAGGTCCTCTTCGCAGTAGTTGACAGCCTTTCCAAATTGACGCCTCTCTCACACGAAGAGCCGACAACGCATGGTTCCACCACTGTCCATCACAATCGTTCACTTGGAACAGTCTAGTAGCCGCTCGGGCTCCGTCCCAGCCCAGCAGGCGCGGCCGCCACCTCCATCTCATTGTTGCTCGCGATCAAGTCTCACCGTTGTGTGATTGCTCGCCCCCTCCGTCCCGTTTGCAACATACACAATGCCTGGCACTGCGACACTCTGCCTCGCCAGTGCGCAAGCGACAAAAAGAAATCACGCGCCACCCGCGAAAACAAAGGAAAAACCGACGCCTGTGCCTGGGGCATACATGTAGGGTCGCGCACCATCGGCCACAGGTCGCGAATGAGGTGGCAGTGGCGTCCAAGATCCTGCCCCCACCACCAGCGCAAAAGTACTGTATGTGGGGCCCTCTCAGGCCTCTCAGGCCGGGGACATGCCCGACATGGTCCCGCGTCCGAGCCACAGCCACGGGCAGCCACGAGATGCGCGAAATGACACTTCCGGGAAATCGTGCAGAGGCGTAGAGGCGCAGCCGTCGGGACGACTAGTGTCATGTGTGTGCGCCGCCGACGGCGGCTCATCTGGAGACCACCGCCGGAGAAGTTTCAGCGCACCGACGCCCCGCGCACCGACGCCCCACGGCGCGACGCCGCGACATCAGCCCCGCCAGCCTCTGAATAGCATGTACATGCTGTACCGCGTTGGGCCGCGTGTGGCTCACTCGATCTGGTCAGCGTTCTCGAGACTGGTGCCGAGATCCGTGTCTCACATGGCCCGCTTCTGACAGCCAGATGCCCACATTCGGTGGTGAGAAGCAAAGGTTCCGGCCGGTAGTATTCCCAGCTCCATCTCCATGATCTCTCCATCGTCGAGCAAGCGATGTCAACTGATCAGCTGTTCACACAATACGTCAGAGAGAAGTACAACAGACTGCGCAACATTGAGCTACTACCTCTCAGGACCAAACAGCCGTTGAAGTCATTGTAATCCACGGCTCCGCCAGGAGGTGCGGTATGAGGTATGTGCGTGTGTTCCAGACATCCCGAGAGCTCTATAGTCCGCGGGCACTTGGATCGCCGTCGCCCAACGGACGGTCGTACCTGGTAAGACCAGGCGCCACGTCCAACCCGGCTTGAGTCAGCTCCACCTCTGGTGCGCTGGTGCCGGAACAACGGTACAACAGTAGTGGCTTGGCCTCACATCGGCCCGCGTTGCCGCGGCTCGAAATGATAGGCTCGTTTGGATGTGCCAGTGCGGGGATCTTGGGGTAAGCCATGGCGCATTCCGCCACCTGTGCTATTCCGGCTCATCACTCGTCATGTCTGTATTCGAGGGGTTGGAGCTTGATGTGGGCCTCGATCTTGCCAGTAATTCATCGCCAGGGAAGTGGTCGCTGTACTCTCCAGACCTGTGGGAAGGCATGCTGTTGATCTATGTGGTCAGCCGGGGAATGGGTGGGGTCAACGAGGTTTGGAGCTCGGGTGCCAGAGAAGTGAGTGATGTGAGAATGAGACTGATGTGAGATCTGGACGTTAGGAAATGAAGCAACTGGGAATGGTCATGCGCGAACGTGATTGACCATCGGCCAATGTCGAAGAAGCACAGATAAGTAAAAGTCAGGTGATCACAGAGGAGCCAAAGAATCAGCATGCCGCTTCGCTACCTAGGCCACTCTATCAGCCGTATGCATGGTTATGAATGGGGGAAATGATGCGGGAGGAATTCGAACTCGAGCTGCTGGACGGGTGACAGACGAGGAATCCAGCTATTCACCTGACTCTTCCTCAAATCTGAGGGACCGATATGTCGCGTTCGAGCTTGCCCGTGACCTGCTCATGAATGAGGGGCGCGGGGGACTCAGGCTGCGAATCAGTGAAGACCCGCTTTCGACCTACCTCTGGGTAGACCTGTTGCTTGGGAGTAGCTCTTCGGGGCGGCCAAAGAAGGCAGATCTCCGAGAATAGCTGGAACGCGTGAACTCCTCCCCCTCGCTCAGAAAGGGCATGGACGCGGACCGCAACGGAGAGGAGTTTGTTCGTTTCGAAGGGAGAGATGGGCGAACGTGTGTTCTTGATGACGAAGGGGTTACTGGCTGCTGAGGTAGACGTAACTCGGCAGAGGTGGCGTCGGGCAGCCCGCTGTTCTCATCTTTTGTTATCTTCCAGTCCAGCGCGTCCTCGATTAACGGCGCGAGTCCGGGGCTGATCTCGAGTGACAGCTGCGGCGGGTCGTCTCGTACAGGCGGAAGCGGCGGGGAAGGGGGGAGGGGCTTCCGGGTGGTGACTTCCTCGGATCTGACTGCGGCGGTCAGTATCAGTATCCCAGATCCCCCGATCCAAAAGGAGAGACAGCACGGCATGCGGCGTGCTTGTACTTTACCCGATCGGCAGTAGTTTGAGGCGACGAGGCTCATGACTGCGACAGTGTGTCAGTGCGACAATGGAATCACAGCGTTTGATTCTAGGGCTCGGTCGGTCTCACGCTCGCTCCTCGGATCCCCAAGGACAAACGGGTCGGCATTCGGTGGACGCTCATACGACAACAGAGGCTCGTCCTCGTTCGGAACGTCCTGTACTCGTCTGTCAGATGGTGCTCTACTTGAAGCTCTCGAGACGAAGATCTTTCACTCTCCCGCCTGTTTGGTTCTGGCTGCTTACCTGCCGGACGACGGAACACGCCCTCGATGCGCGCCCACAGCTTCTGTAACCGCGCAGCCAGCATGGTGCTGACCCGCGACTGGGACATGGCGTAGAGAGTGAACGATAGAATATAGAATGTTAGTTTGCCAGTTGCTTGGGGAGCGGCGCGGGCTCGATCGATCCCCGGATGTTATTGAAGCGCTCGAGGGTGCACGGGGAGTTTGGTGGGTTGGCTTCGCTCGCACCCCGCCTCGACCGCTCGTCATGGGCATTACTGTTGTGAGACTGTGAGATAGGTTCAGGCTGCCCGGCCTCGTGGAGAGCACCCAACGCGTGCGGCGGGACTACTCTCAGGACACGGACAGCTTCATGCTGAACAAGGCCCCGACGCGAAGCACCAGTTCAGCAGGGTAGCGCCTAACCTCCCCACCTGACCGCCTGTTATGATACCTACCGAGTTGGCGTGTCAGCTTGCAGAGAAGAGTCCATGCATCTTCTTAACCAGGATGACAAAGTTTATGCGGCGCAGCACTCTGTACACGGTCAGGCATGTCAGGGAGAGGGTGTATGAGCTGCAAGGTTCAGTGTGAGCTCGGACGTTCGCACAGCCAGGGTACGAATCAGTAGATCACTCGCCACCTTAGCCACGTCGACAGACATGTGAGGGGCATCAGTTTGTTCTTGTTGTACTGTCACTGACATCTTGCTGACTGCTTCTGACCCACTGACATTGTTCACAAACACTCGATGCATGGACCCGAAATACTAAGGAAGGCTTATTGTGAACAAAAGAGGCAAATAAGCATGCTAAAAGGATGATGATGATAGATGAGGCGGGAGCGGTATTGATTTGTTGTACAGTTTACAAGCCGTGTAATCTGTGCTGCTGAGGGGACGTCGTCTACTTTCTAGTTGCTGCTACTGTCACTTGTCGTGATTCCGCGCAATTAGCAGGCGAAGGGGTGCGGGAACTCTCCCTTGCGGTATCCGTCGATGATGGACTGGATAGCCGAGTAGAGACCGAGCGGGGTGACGGCGATGGAGATGAGAAGGGCGAGGACCGAGCAGAAGAAGAAGAACTTCTGCTTGAGGGGCTTGAGGCTGCGCACGTGCTTGTCGGTGGGCTTGGCGAACCAGGGGTGGTTGTCGTAGAACCAGAGCATGGCCGCGCAGCCACAGATGAACCAGACGGAGAAGAGCGACGAGATGATGGTAAGGATGGGGTTGAAGAAGGGGATGAGCTCGGAGAAGATGAAGCCGACAACCCAAACGACGGCGACCATGCCCATCCACACACCCTGAGCTTTCCACGAGGTGGAGGTCAGGAGCTTGGAGCCACGGAGCGCCGAGATGTAGAGGAACTTGGCACCGACGTTAGCGCCGAGGATACCGGAAACCATGATGGTGACGAGGGAGATCGAGTAGGCAGTGATGTGCACAGGAGTGGAGGTCATGGTAAGGGCAGGCGAGGTGGTGTATTGGCCGCCGAACGAGTAAATGGTGGCGCCGACGATAATGTACGAGACCGTGGCGACCAGCTGCGAGAGACCAAACGACTTCTTGAAGTCGTTAGGCTTCTTCATCTCGGAGCAGAAGGAGAAGACAGCCATGTTACCGCCGTACGCGAAGCTGGGGGGTCAGAAAGACATTCAACCAGGGGTAGCCAGGAAACTCACAGGACGTTGGTAAAGCCACCAATGACGCTCATGAGAGAGGGGTCGGTGGGGGTAGCGTGCCACACGATGGGGCCCTTGGCGGGAGTCTCAAGAACATCGGGGTTCTGGATACCGGTGGCGATAATGGTGATCATGGAAGCTGTGAGGATGGCTCCAATGGAGAGGAAGGACATCCACCAGAGCTTGTGCCACTCGCGGTTGTACGACATGAGGATCGAGGCAACAAGCACGATGAAACCATACCACACATTGCAGATGGCGTGCGAGGAGATGCTGTTAAGGGCGGTCTGGCCGACGAGAATGTGCGAGCCGGCAAGACCCATCGACTTGAGGATCATACCCCAGCCAAAGATGCGCGAACCCCACTTTCCGAACATGACACCACCGGCATCACCGAAGTGCATGACACCCATGTGGCGGCACTTGAAGTCGATCATGATCCAGGCGGTGATGTAGGCAAGAAGACCGAGGCCGACCGTGGAGATGACTCCACCGACCATGCCGAGACGCATGAAGATGGAGGGGAAGGAGAGGAGACCGAGCGCGATGTTCTGAACAGTAAGTATCCGGCCGCTTACTAACAGGTGCAAAAACTCACCTCGGCAGTGGCAATGAGACCGGCCTTGAACCAGCCCATCGAACGGAAGTCGACATAGTCCTCGTCGTCCCTCTGGGCAGTGAAGGCGTCCTGCTCGAAACCCTCCTCGGCGACGGGAGCCATGGGCTTGAAGCCGCCCTCGATGTCGGGGATCTTGCCGCCTGTGGCATCGGTGCTGTAGGAGGTGAGGGAGCCCGTCTCGGGGTCGCCAACCTGGGCGACGTAGAGGCTGGATGCGTCCTTCTCGTTCTGCTGAGTCTGTGGTGCGCTCATAGTGGGAATGTGTGGGAGGACGAGAAAGTGGGAGAGGGAGAAAGAACAGATGTTAATAAAAGCACTTGAGAAATTCTGCCCCATGCGCGGTATCCGCCCTCGCCTGGCCTCACGGCCTCATGGCAGCGACGCGAAAGATTTCTCGCTATGGGGCACTGTCCCCTGACGCTCGGCGCTGTCGCCGGTGGTCGGCAAAGGCCCTGGTGTTGTTGGCCCCGCACGGCCCACGGAGGCACAGTTTGGCCTGCTGGATGCTCCGCCTGCTCCGGATGCGGGGGCCGAAGCTTGATGCCGATGCATCTCCGTTCTGGTCGGACAGGTTGGTGGGGAACGCGAGAGTTTCCGAGCAGGAGTATCAAGATCAAAGGTCCTCGTCAAGGTCGCAAGATTACGGCTAAGCAAGGCAAGACCACGGTCAAACGCCGCGGATCCGGCAGGCCCCTCCGGCTTACGAGTCTACCCATCGTGATCTCCATTTGGTAACCTCGCTCCATTCCAGGTAGCGCGAGGGTTGTCGGAGGGTAAGCACTTCCATCGCCCCTGTTCTGCTGCTAGCCGCCCACCGAGAACAGCGCATTCTTGGGAGGGAGATGCGAGAAAGCGCGCAAGAAAGAATTTTAAAATGTTGTACGTACGATAAAGTTCAGGGAACGATGATGGCAAGAATGTTTATCGCCGGCGGCATTCGTGTCCAGCTGGTGCTACACGTGCTGCTCCCCAACCCTGAAGAACAACAGCAACCTGAACAGCGCTTAAGCAGCACCTGAACCTCGTTCCGAGGCGCGAAGAGCAGTCCGCTCGCGTTCCGCGCTCGACACAAAAGAGCTCACCAAAAAAAAAGAAAAAGAAAAAAAAGAAAAAGAGTCTAAAAATCGTCAAATTCAGTCTAAATTCCGCTGCAGTCTCGACGAACACGCCACACCTGCTCTGCAACGCGGCGGAGTGCCAGTATCTCAAGCTCCTGTATGTATGCCTGTGAAGAGCAATGCGGCCCAAGACTTTGTGAAAAACAATGTGCCCACCTGTCTGCAACTTGTTTGTCGACAAGCGATGGTGATACCAGCAGGCAGAGGGGGTACAGTAGTATGTGCTTGGCGCAACGGTGCCTCTGGGTGCTCTAGGTTCGTATCTTGCTGCCACCCTTTAGATTTATCCGTCGGCGTGCCTCTTTCCGAGGTGGAGCCGGTGGGCTTGGAATCCCGGCGACCGGTCATGGGCCAACTCGACCAGCCATACCCCGACTTCCAAGTCGTCCACAATCGTTATCCACAGCTCTATGGATGCTGGAATGCACACACTCAATAGAGCCTCGTCTGCATTCCACACGATCCGCAGCTTTAATACATCTCACTGCTGCGAGGTGTGGAAGTGATCCGAACGTCGACCACAGCCCGACATGCAGCGACGACGGTGATGACACCTTGCCAGGGATTACTGCCGGCCGGAGCCTGTTATCTCTCCATGTGAGGTGAGTGCAGACTCGGGTGCCTCGCCAAAGCAGCTGACATCGCTGGCAGACCGTCTCGAGTCTCGGCACCGACACGGCCTTTCTATTTTCGGGATGGGCCAAGTGTGCAGGGACAAGGCTGTCATCGCTGGACATGTGCCCTGATTACGTCCTTTTCGCTGCCCACATTGCTCCGGCGCTCTGCTCGGCGTACCCCAGCAGCGGCTGCTGCACCACCAACAGTCTGATGGGTGGAAAAGGGCTCGGTACGGTGAGAGCGCGCCTCGGTACGGAGCTCGGTACGGCGGGGAACAACTACGGGTGAGATCGCGAGAGGAAAAGTGGGAGGGTGGTAGTGCAGATCCGAGGTTTCTCCGGTCCCCTCTGCTCCCCATCTTGGGGATGAAGATGGATATGTCCTCCTCCGACAACGCAGCTCTCCCAACAATCCTCACCTTTCCAATACTTGTCAACATGGCCAGACCACGCCGACCAGGGCATCACGCGGTGCTCGCACCCTCTCATTATTCCTGCATCTTTTCACTCCGGCGCCCGATCTTCTTGTCCCACGCTGCACACCGGGTCCCCGCTGTTTGTCGCCGAGGCACGGTGGGAGCCACGGGGTGCGCGGGGGAAGTGCACAGTCCGCACGGAGCTGGAGTCCGCACGTTGGAACGCGATCGGGTGTTCTTGGTGTGTTTGGTGCTCATGCTGCTCACCGATCAGGTGGCAGAGCAACGGGGGCCGAGGGATCGCGGGGGAGAGCACGCACGATGAGGCCATGAGGCACGAATGGCACGTCGCGCTTCACGAAGCCGCAGGTGGTTCTCGTGTGAGCTGCGAATGGCCACCATGTGAGACCACGTGAACATTGAGCCATGGTCAACACGTGAAGCTCTCGAGGACTCCACACCTCAATACTGCAAGCCAAGAACGCGATGCGCGCGCGGCCCGAGCATGGTATGAATCGTACGAAGCTTAATCGCGTTTCACTGCCGTCGGAGGTCGGAAGTGCAGGCTGTGCCGCACATCAAGCCCGCACGCATTCTGGCCGTTTTTTTTGTTGGCACTACTGCTTCAAACCCACTACTGCTTCAAACTGTACCGAGTACAGTATTTGTGACTGACAGGATCACTGGTGCCTGCCCAGACTGACAGCGCTCTTCCTCTCCAGTTTCGGACTGACCGCTGGGTGGTTAAAGCTGGCAGTTACGGCATCCCGCACCAGTTGACCCCGGATACGCGATGTCCATCGGAAACCGCTTGGGGGTGTTAAGCTTGGAATGCGCTGCACACCCGCACCCCAATCCGGGAGGCGATACACCTCGCTCCACCAACCCCCGTCCGTCCTCTGGCGCTCCGAGGGCTTTCGATCACTTAAGCCTAACTCTCACAAGCGTATTTACTCCCGGGGCAGCGCACGACGACCGATAACATCATGACTCACGTACTGGCCATGATCTGGAACCGCGGACCGGTCGGTCCCCAGCGCGGAAGTGGTGCTTCCGCCCGTTCCGCACCTTTAAAGCTGGCAAGAACGTCCACCGGGAGTTTCAAGCGCTGAAGCTGTACTGTGGAGTGGCTTTCGTGAGAACAACGCTTTACCGAGGTCCATACTGATCCTACTGAGATGCAGCTGTATAAAAGCGAGTTGAGCTGACATTGCACTGACCCCTAACCCCCATATCACCATGTTCTCCGTCACCCAGCTCCTCTCTGTTGCGGTCTTGCTCGCCGGCGCCTCGGCGTCCGACAACATTGGTATCGCCATCCCCCGGGGCATTCAGCGCACCGAGCTTACCCCCCGCGGACTCACGGGGCGCCAGGTTGTTTCCTACTGCAAGCCCGGATGGGGCAAATGCCGAGGCTACGACACTTGTGCCCCGCTCGACGGAAAGTGCTGTCGTGCGTATAGGAAAACACTTCCGGCTGTGCTGACGTTTAGAGGGAGGCCATTACTGCAACAGGGGGTAGGTCTCGACCAGAATCTCCAGCTGACAATCAGGGAACAATGCTGGATTGACAGGTACGGTAACCGCGGCTGCTGCCCCGATGGCAAGACCAACTGCGGTACGTTCTGTGGCCCCTTTCCGCCTTCCGTTTGCAAGCACACTAACAATAGTCATCGTCGGCACCAGGACCAGCGGAGGGGGAACCACCACCATCATCGACACTATTACTAGCACCATTGTCAACACCAACACGGTGACCCAGGAGCCGCCCGCGCCCACCGACACCACCTCGACCTCGACCGAGCCCGCTCCTACCGACCCGGCTCCCACCGACCCCGCCCCGACCACCTCTACTTCCACGGAGCCGGCCTCAACGGAGCCGGCCCCCACCGAGACCTCCTCCACCGAGCCTGCGCCCACCGAGCCCGCGCCCACTACGTCCAAGGCCCCGGTCAAGTGCAAGCCCAAGAAGAAGAAGGGAGGGAAGAAGGGCAAGAAGGGCGGTCACCACCACCACGGCCACGACGACAAGCACAAGCACAAGGGCGGCCACCACGGTGACAAGGGCGACGAGGGCGACAAGGGCGAGAAGCACGGCGAGGACGACAAGGGCGCTGAGGGCGGCGAGTACTAAGTTTATAAAAGATTAGGCAGTGAACACCTTCAACTTCAATTATATGGACATTTATTTATCTTGCTTCACCTTGTTCCGAGACGAAAGGCATTTTGGCAAGGCTTCATGAACCGTCAGAAGACGGCTGAGCCAACCTTCTGTCAGGAGGGAATGGGGAGTCATGACAATCTGAGAACTTGAACGCTTCTTGCAAGGCCACTTGTGATGGGCTTCTTCTATAACGAACTTGGTACACATATCACCTCATCAGAGTCCTTTCCAGCCGTACCTCTAAGTATCGGGGCAGCATCATCTGTTGAATGAAGAACGGCAAACATGCGAGCAAGTCATGCGTCGGAGATATCAAGATATCATATGATCGACATCCGAAGCATGTGAATCCTCGGCATATAGTCGCAACCGCGCCATCCGACACGCGCTTCGATTCCATAAGAAGGTCCTTTGTGCATCGTGTACAGTACTGAGCCGGTTCCGTCCTTTGGGTTCTTTGCCGCGCGGACCCCGCAGTAGGAATCAGGAGCTGGTTCTCATCGGAACACCAAAGGCATCTGCCGTGTCAAGGTCTCGATGGGTCAACGGTCGTCGACTTGGGATGAACTCCGGATACCCTCGGGTCCTCATCTCAATCATCTCCTGCCTGTCGGAAAGTTGACTCTCTACCAGCGAGGATCCTCATAACTGCCCAGACATCCACCTAGCAAAGTCCGCCATCACCCCTCCAACTCCCACACCTAGTTCCCCACCTTGATGAAGTACCTCCACCTCCTCTGCCTCACCGACCGGAATCTCCGTCCGACCAGTCGCGCCCGCTCTCCGCGCCGCCGCTCCCCCGGAACGTTCACACGGTGGCTGAGCACTGGCCGGTGGTTCGACACGCCCGAGCCAGTGACGCTCTCGGCACCGGTGATCCGCCCCGCTGGCCCCGTGCCGCCGTCAGCAATGTCGACCGACGGCCTCCGCGAGTGGCGCGAGTGGGTGTGGTGGCGCCGGCGCAGGCGGCAGTCTCTCCGTGTCCGCAAGTACGAGGAGTGTTTTACTTCTGACGGCAGCCAAGCGGGGCAACTTGTTCAAGTTTCTGGACGATAACGGATGGTACGCGCGGGATGGGGAGAGCGAGACCAGCTCGTTCCGCCTGCACGCGATCGGACGGAGCAGTACCGCGACGACATCGACGCGCGCCGCGCTCTTCCCGCGTAAACGGTGGCGTGTAAATGTCAGTCCGCGGTCCGCAAACTTGGTGCTCTCGGATGTCGCCGAGAAGGCGAGGTGGGGAAAACACATGGAGACAGAAATGTACTGATCCCAGCTCTCGGGCGACGTCGAGTGCGAGCACGGCTACACAAGTACATATCCCGTCGCGGGCGCCCACGACCGAGCCCGCCGCGACGCTGCTGCCTACACCTGAGAGTGACCACGTCCATTTCGAGAATCCCAGATACGACGAGGTCGTGCAGGAGAATGCGCGCCTGCGGAGGCGCGTACACGCCCTCGATGCGCGGTTACGTCGGTTGGACGAGGCGCCGTGCTCGTGTATCCACCAGTGACGGAGTAGAATGGGACAGGGGGCGATGTATTCTGTATTCTCCGAATGATTGTACTGTTCGGAAGTTGTAATTCTGCATCGTCAGGGTTGACAGTGCGCTTGATTGGTTGGCGGCGGAACGGCCTTGCGCTGTCGCTGCTCCAATGGACAAGTTGAGAGCACTGCAGTATCACTAACGATGTTACATCCATCATACAAGTGGTCCTATTAATCGGTCTTTTACAAGCTCGCTTCTTACGCATTATCTACAGATACTGCGGAATCAGCGTCCTGCGCCACCCTCCTCACAGGTACTTACAAACTTCTAACAATCCCCAGCAAATCTACTACTGTACACCAAACTGGCCCTGACATTCCCTCTGCTGCCCCTCGAGCTCCATACTCTCGAGACAGCGGAACAGCGCCATGAGGCTGTCCTCGAGGCTGGAGACATACGTCTCGGCAGCGGCCCAGTCTTGCTCGTGTTTTGGGCTTTTGAACTCGCCGCGCGCGGATGCGGACGCGCGACGCGTCTGCGCTCCCAGCCACGTGTTGCGCGCCGCGACAAGCGATGCCGGCGTGGACGGCACGGACGGGGTCGATGGCCGTGTCGGCGTGGATGGAAACATAGTGTCGGTGGACTCGGAGTCGCTCTCGCGCTCGGCGTCGCGTATGCCGAGCCGGAGGTCGATGGACGCGGCGTGCGCGTCAAAGTCTGATAGGAGGGAGGGCACAGCGGGGGGTGTTTCGAGGAGTGCGTCGTCGTCAATGTCCATGTTCTCGAGGGCGTCACTCGGAGCTGCTGTCAGTGGGAACTACTGTGTGCTGGCGCTTACCGTCTGGCTCGAGGGAGGGCGGGGGCGGGCGGGATTGCGGGGGAGAGGCCGGTGGCGTTGGCGGAGTCGGCGTCTGGAGCGCCGGTTTTGGCGGGGACGGCGGCGTCGGTGGATGGAAGCACAGAATTGGGATGTCCGCCATTGTTACCAGCGGTGGTGGTTCTTGGTATGGTCAACAGAGTCAACAGAGGGATCAACAGAGGCATGAAACTCGTGACCTCCGGTCTGTGACGACTTTTATCTAGTCGCGACCACCGACCGCTCAACACGTCTGATGTCAATGCACACACCCCCAAACCTGACACCGGGGTCCAGGTTCGAACACCCAGTGGACGCGATCCGTGCGCTCGACTCAGTCACTGCACTTTGCAAGCGGGGAACTGTTCACAGCCAGTGAATGAGCGCTGACGCGAGCTCGCCATGAACGCCTCCGGGCAAGCGGGCAGCCGGGCATGCGCGTTGTTGTGCGCAAGACCAGGCCCGGTCACCTGCGCCATCAAACACTGTGGTGTCTCTGGTGTCAACAAGCGACAAGCCCACGTCTGCAAGTCGGATACGCGTATACGAAACATGCGAAACACGTTCAACGACTGGCTTCTGACACCCACTGGCTGGTCGCAGCCTTGTTTCAAGTGCGTTCGTCCACCCCCGCACGCCACGATTCCGGCCGAACGAGGCTTCGCGTAGCTTCGCGACACAGAGGCAGGTACACAGCGACGCAGCTCACCGCGCAGCAGCCACCGCCACCCGCCACCCCACGACCCTCGCCCTTTCTCAACTGCCAGTGGCCAATGGGAACGTCGAGAGAAAGACAGTCGTCGTTCCAGACCGGCCTTGTGCATGCACCCTTGAGGGCGTATCGGACCGCTACAGGGCCCACCGATTGCGGTCGTGGTTCTTCGTTCCGAATCCCGGCGCAGAACGTAGGAAATTCGGGATCGGGCGGAAAGGATGCTCGAGGATGAGATGTGGGAATACTGCAGAGTGGGAAAAAGGAGAGGTTCTGGGCGGGAGGAGATGCAGACGGAAGTGGATGCGGGCGGGGAATTCGTATAAGAACTGCATGGACCTGATAGTGATGTGCGCTTCAAAGTTCGCCACTGGGCACTACCGATATGGGAGAAATCAGTCGCGTCTGAGCACCAGTTAGTTCCTCAAACTCCCGCAACGTACCATCAAGGGATGGTTCATTCTGACCAGCGTCCGCAGACATTTCTCCGTTCTAAGGTTCAGGGTAGCTTGATAGCCTGATATATAGCGTAGGGAGATGCGCAGCGACCTGATGGATAGCGCGTAAGAAGTGATGAAGGATGAGTGATGAATGATCAGTGATGGGTGATGACTGTAGCGGCGGGCCATGTTGTTCCAGAATGCCACTAGACACACATAGACACACACACCACTCCACTCATTCTTACACAAGTACACACACACCATTCCATCCCACACACACACACGCGCACGCACGACGGACACAACACACAAACAAACATCAAGCACGCTTGGGATGAGGGTGCAGCCTCCGCGGCGGCGGGCGCAGCTGCTCCGCAGAGCGGCGCGAGCCCCGCAGTCATCAGTGCACAAATGTAAACAGACACTGACTCTCGCACGTCAAGACCGCCGCTCCCCCCATCCTTCAACATCATCTCCGACACCTCCTCTTCCAACAACACGGCCATGGCCCGCCTCCGCCTGCGTCTGCGCGACCGGCCGTTCCGCACCTTCCGCCGCGCGGCGAACCCGTACGACTCGTTTGTCCTCCTCTCGCCGACTGGGAGCGAGTGCGGCTCACTCGGCTCGTCGGCCTCGGTCAAAGAGGAGGATGCCGCCCCGAGAGAGAACCGTCTCGCCGACAGCGACTCAGAGGCGTCCGTTGCGCTATCCCTCGTCGAAAGCGAGGCGCCTGATCCCGGTCTCGAAACGCCATCAAACTTCCGTGCTGGCGACCCCCGCATTCTGTACTGGATAGAGGGCGTCGCGAACGGCGTACCCATCCCCGCGATTGGATTCGGGCATGAAGCAGAGGATCAAGCAAGCGTCGTGAGCTGCGAGACGTGCGACTCGTTCTGCGGATACTGCTGCCACGGCGCCGACTGCAAGTGCGGGTGCAGGCGGAGGCTGTCGCCTTGGGGACTGAGCGATATCGATGAGGAGGAGGAATGCGGCGCCGAGGACATGATGGAGGGGAAGAAGGGTGTCGTGCAAGACGCGGCCCTCGAGGAGGATTTGACCCGCATAACGACCAACAACAACTCCACACCGATACGCCGTGACGCTCGCAGTGACATCGATCAGCCGCCTTCCACCTTCGGATCGATCGACAAACCCCTCCCCTCGCTACCACCCGAACCCACCGCAAAAGATATGCTCCGCCGCTTGGTCTTCGCAGAACGCAACAGCGAGTCTACGCACGGCGGGCTCGACGACCAGACATCCACGATCGAGACCACACCCCCACAGACGCCGACGCGAGACGTCGTCGCCTACAACTGGGACACCTCTTTGCATCTTCTCCAACCGCGCATACCTCTTGCCCCGGGACAATTCGAGGACGCGATCGAGTCTCCCGACGACGTCCCACCCCCAGCACCGAGTAGCAGTCTCCGACGCAAGGCCGCATCCCAGCAGCTCCGCCAACAGGCCCGCCTGGATGGAAGGCGGCGCGGGGAGCGCAACGTCACGTGGTAGTGTAGCGAGTATTCCGAGTCACCCTTTCCATCATCGCCCTCTCTCAAGCGAAACCCATGTTGTACAATCTCAATGCATGCTATTGCTTACAACCAGTTCTTCCCACTATGCCTTGGTTGCCTGCGCCGCGAGAATGTCCGAATGGTGGATTGCCGCGACGTCGGGATGGGCTCGAAGACGCGACTTGAGGGCGTTCTCGCCATACAGCGCATGGATGGGGTTTCCGGGATCGGCAGTGACGCCTTTTGCTTCGGCCGCGAGCTCTGGAGGCAGGCGGACGAGTGGCAGGCGGGCGTCGAGGGCGGGGTTGAAGAAGAAGGCGATTGAGATGCGCGAGTTTGGTGCCCGCGGCGCCAGCACGCGGTGCGGCGTTGCGCGGAGATACCCCTGGGTCGCATACTCGAGCAGCTCGCCGATATTCACCACAAACGCGCCCTCGACGGGCGGCGCGTCAATCCACTCCCCGTCCCGCCGCTGGACCTGCAGCCCTGTCGACCCAAACGTGTTCAGCAGCGTGAGCACCCCGGCGTCATTGTGCTTCCCCACGCCCTGCTCCGTCTTGTCCGTGCCAGGGTACTTTATAATCTTGAGGAGAGTGAATGGATCGCCAAAGTTGTCGTCAAAGTAGCTCTCGTCCTCGCCGAGCGCGGCAGCCCACGAACGGAGAAGTTTCCGCGACACGTCGGCAAGGTGCGCTTCCCACTTCTCCACTGCGGGGCGGAGGGCGGGAAGCGCCGAGGGCCATTGGTTGGGTCCTCGGAGGCGGATAAAGTCGGGCCCGGCCGCGAGATCAGAAACGGACGCCGCGGGCTCCTCGGGCGAAATGTCGATCTGCTCCCTCCAGTCCACCTTGCCCAGTGTGCGTTCCCCCCCCAGGCGAGTATATCCCCGGAAATGCGGCGACTTGACGTTCTCAATCTCCAGCTTCTTCTCCTCGGGAAGATCGAAGAAGGCCTTTGCGGCGGCGTACATCTCTTCTTCGAGCGCGCGGGTCACCCCCGTGCCGATCAGGTAGAAGAAGCCGAGGTCGTGTGTGGCTGCGCGCAGCTGGTCGCGGAAAGTTGCGGCGGCATCGGGGCCTTGGTCCAGCAGGCGCAGGTCGAGAATCGGGAGCGTTTCGAGCGCGGGCATCGAGAGTTGAGGATAAGAGTAATGTAGCTATAGAGGAGATGGAAGTCGAGTACAATGATCGTGGATGGGGAGACTTGATGGCGTGCTCGTGGGCAGAGCGAGTGCGAGACCCCACAATGTGGTTTGATCATGTCCTCGTGTTCTCATCTACATATCTACACCGCTGCATTCCGCATCCATCCGGCGAGATCAAAGCATGCAGTACTTTCTTGCGCTGAGATTCTGCACTGGATCACTGGACTGGACGACGATGAGACTACTGAAGCGACCCACTTGAGGCTTCTGTGAAGAGACATGTGCCATGGAGTTTGTGGGCGGCGAGGTGGGGAATGTCGGCCATCTCCGACTGTCAGCTGGCCCCTCTCTCGGTCTCGATGGACGACGCAAGGCCGAAAGCCGGTCCTGATACCCGGACAGCTCACAGTATATCCACAACGACGAGAGAACTCATCTCGCATTCACACCATCCGTCTCTCCGCGCAAGTCATGCTTCCCGCCCTTCGCGCCGCAAGAATGTCCTCCCCAGCAGCCATCTCAGCCGCCGCGCGCGTCGCCACCGCCGCGCGCCACCTCTCAACGTCGACTACGCCAAAAGTCCAGCGCATGACGGTGTTCGGCGCGGGGCTGATGGGCAGCGGGATTGTGCAGGTCGCCGCGCAGGCGGGTATCCGGGTAACGATGGTGGATACGAGCGAGAAGGCGCTTGAGTGAGTTTACGGGAGCGGTGTCTGGTGGTGGCGACTAACCATGGCAGGAACGGGCTGAATATCATCGCCAAGTCGCTGCCCCGCGTCGCGAAGAAGCAGAGCCCGGACGACATTGAGGGATACGTCAGCCGCGCAAAGAGCTTTATTGAGACGACTACTGATCGGTAGGCTGGGAGATGGGGTGAGGCTGACGATTAGGGAAAAGGCCATTGAGGGGTCGGACCTCATTGTCGAGGCGATTATCGAGAACCTCAAGCTCAAGCAGGACCTATTCGCATTCCTTGACAAGAAGGCGAGGTGAGTGGATAGTAGCGGTAGTGATGCTTGTTGCCTGGGATACTGCTTTCTAACGACTTCAGCCCAGAATGCATCTTTGCCTCCAACACGTCGTCGCTCCTAGTGCAGGACATCATGAGCACCTGCTCGGAGGAGCGGCAACAGCGGTTCGGCGGTCTGCATTTCTTCAACCGTAGGTCGCTCTCAAGAATACATTCCTGACATCAGCCGTCCCCGTTATGAAGCTGGTCGAGGTGATCCGCACCCCAAAGACGAGCGACGAGACGTATGACGCGCTCCTGGAGCTCACCAAGCGCATGGGCAAGGTGTCCGTCAAAGCCAAGGACGTCCCTGGGTATGTATGCGGGCACCGCAGACGCTGATACCAGGTTTATCGTGAACCGCCTTCTGGTGCCATATAAACGTAGGTGGAGCTGGAGCTACAGCGAGCTAACATCCAGTGGAAGCCGTTCGCATGCTCGAGCGCGGGGACGCGACCGCCGAAGACATCGATACCGCGATGAAGCTCGGCGCCGGGTATCCCATGGGCGTACGTCTTCCACCCCTACACAGCCAGCTAACGTCCCTAGCCGTTCGAGCTGTTTGACTATGTCGGCATCGACACGACGCAGTTCATCTCCGAGGGGTGGGTCGAGTATGCCAAGCGCGGCCTTCTCCCCATGGACCTCATCAAGCCGTCGCCCCTCATGACGAAGATGGTGCACGAGGACAAGACGCTCGGCCGTAAGACCGGCAAGGGGTTCTTTGATGTGAGTGGACGAGAAGCTCTGTATCTGACGGGTAGTACTCCTCCGAGAAGAAGTGATGATAGAGAGACACGGTTCATGTCATAGAGATGTCTGCAATAATTGAACGACTAGCGCAAGGGATCGTTGTACACGAGCTTTTGACAACCACTCTCTACTGACTTGTAATCCACAGGGCACTGACTTGTAATCCACAGGGCGCTCACAAAATTGTCTTTTGGGGCTCGCATCCCCCTCTTCTCACTCACAGGGCTCCGGGGAACCGCCGCTCGCCTTTCTACACTCCCATTCTCGCTCTCTTCGCCTCCCATCGCTGTTCCGGCGCGCCGGCACTCGCAGAAGCCGCTGCCATCCGGTTCCATCGTATAACGGTTAGTACATAAGATTCTGATGCCCTTCAACGGCCGTCGTTCTTGTAATCTGGGTTCGATTCCCAGTGGGACCTGGAGGACGAGGATACACCTCGCGCAACCCTTTTTCTCGAGGGCCAATGGGAAGATACGGGCCTGGACCGGCGCCTGGCGCGAAGAAGAGGGCCGGGGGAGCGTTGAGAGAGTGAATGGTGAAGAGGTGTGGGGATGTGGAGGCGAAGCAACCAGTTGTTGTGAGGAAGTGCGAACCGACGTCAGTCAGAGAGTAGATTACTCAGTCTTGTATTCAGGTGCACCGTTCTTGATCCATACTTGCATTCGGCTCTGATTCCTCCTACTCGGGCTTGCGGTAGTTGATTCCCGCGGACGCCTGTGCGGAGGGGTAGATGACTTTCGTCAGCTTGGGTTCTGGTATCCACTCACGAATCTGGGCAACCTGGACGTGATCGGGACGCGAGGTGGTCCACACAATCTCCTCGGCAATGTCCTGCGGGGTAACTGTTGTCAGGGTCGGCGCCGCACAGTACACGTACGCGGCGTGAGGCCCTTGTACTCGTTCTTGGCGCGCGCCGTATCGCCAGAGTAGCGCACGATCGAAAACTCGGTCTCGACCATGCCCGGCTGGATCTCGCACACGCGGATGTTGGTGTTGACGAGCTCCTTCATCAGCGACGAGGAGAATGCCGCGACGGCGTGCTTGGTCGCGCAGTAGATCGAGCCGCCGGGGTACGCCTCCCGGCCGGCGATCGAGCCGAGGTTGACGATAGACTGCAGTGAGCGCTAGAAATACAGGGGACTCACGCCCGAGTTCTGCTTCTTCATTTCACGGACAAACGCCTGCGTCAGGCGGATCAAGCCGAGCACGTTCACCTGGAACATGTCCTCAACGTCCGAGTCCTTGATGTCTTGCGTCAGCTTGGCCTCGGACACACGCACCTCCGACATGGTCACGACCGAGCGCAAGACCCGCATTGTTGACAAGGCTACCGTCAGCTCAGCCTCAGGAAAGCCTCACATGTCAATCTTCTTTCCGCCCAGTTTTCCGATCAGCCCGTCCACGTCCTCGCGCTTCGCCATGTCCGCCTCGATCACAGACACCTCCGTCTTGCCCCCACCAGCCTTCTCGCACGCAGCCTTCACCTCCGCGAGGCGGTCGGCACGACGGGCGACGAGCACAACATTCGCGCCGCACTCCGAGTACAGCAGCGCGGTCGCGGCGCCGATACCGCTCGACGCGCCGGTGATGAACACTGGGGATGAGTAGGGAAAGGGACAGGTCGCGTACCGTTCTTGCCCGCGAGGCTGGCGTCAGTATGGCCAAACACCAGTGTCGTACCGAGAGAATCCAAAGTCAGGCATTTTTTGTGATTGGTACTGGTGATGTGGATGGTTACAACCCAACGTCGAGCTCGACACTGGGCGAGTTGTGGGGAACGTCTTGGGGGTGGTTGCACGAGATGACGACATAGTAGCCGCCCGCACTCAGCCGCTGCTTGCCGACGACTGGGCTTGTGCGTGCGACTACTTGGGTCCACCCACATCTAGTGTCCACATCGAGGTCCACGCTGAATGCACGCTCAGTGCTTTATGAGCTATGAGCATGGTGCATGCTCGTCAACTCCATGTGCCCGATTCCAAAGGTCGCTCGGCCTCCGAGTCGAGTTCCGAGGGGCTGCAGGGCCACAGCTCCCCACCGTTGCGGCGCCAAGTCCCACGAGCGACGCGGCCATGCATCGCCATGCGTGCGAGTCAGCTGGTCAGCTGAGGCGCTTGAAACGACAGTGCGGACGAGGTGATGCACGATGGAATGCTGCATATGCTGTGTTTGTAGATCGGAATACGGTATCTTATGTTGTGGACTGCGGTTTTATAAAGTAGCCGGCACGCTGCCACCGCGTTCTCATGGTCTCGTCTCTTCAATTGTCTTCATCGTCATTTGCTGCTTCTTGTCCATCCGCCACTGCATATTGCGTGCATCCCATCAATCCGAGCACCACATTTGAGCTGCACGACCCGGTGACAGTCTCCAGCATGACCACGAGCACCGGCGGGCTCTCGCCGTTCTCGCGGCTCTCAGGCCTCCCGCTCTGGGGCGAGTTCCTGCTCATCGTAGGCGGCATCCTCTTGTTCCTACTCGCCCGCCACCTCTGGAACGGGTACACGAGTCCTCTACATGCACTTCCAGGCCCAAAGCCGAGACACTGGCTTCTCGGCGACGCGCTGGACCTGCTCAACACGGCGAGCGGCGTCGTCTTCACCGAACGTCTCGCACAGTACGGCCATACGACGCGGTACAGCCTGGGCTTTGGCGGTGCGCCGCGCCTCTTCACCGCCGACCTGACCGCCATCGCGTACATCCAGCGCAACCCCGATCTGTTTATCAAGCCGCCCGACCAGACCAACATTCTCACGCGGCTGCTCGGCCTCGGCGTCCTCATGAGCGAGGGCGATCAGCACCGCCGCCAGCGCCGGATTCTCGTCCCGGCCTTTGCGCCGACCGTCATCCGCGAGCTTGTGCCGGTCTTCCTCGAAAAAGCGTACGATCTCAAGGACAAGCTCGCTGCCGTGATTGAAGACGACGTCAAGCGCGAGGCGGCGCCGACACCGCCCAAGCCCGAGGACGTCGTTCCCGGTGCGCGCAAGATCGACATGGGCAAGTTCCTCACGCAGATCACCTTCGACGTCATCGGCGTTGCCGGCATGGACTATGACTTCAAGTGTGCGTTCATGGATGAAAATGCAGACATCTACTGATGCTAGGCCTGGAAAGCCCCAACCCCATTGTGCAGGGCTTCCGCGAGACGCTCTCGACGCTCACCAACATGTCGGTTATGGCCGTGCTGCAGGTCATCATCCCTGCGCTGGAGGTTATTGTGAGTTGGCGGGGAAGCCGGAAACAAGCTCGCCGGGGATACTGGTCCCGAGCAAAGCCCCTGATCTGTTCACTGACAACAGCCCACGAAGCGCGTTCGGATGGTGGATAAGATGTCTGCGCGACTCAAGGAGGTTGGCGACGTGAGTCAATAGCTGCTCGGGATACCCGAGTTTGTGTCAACTCTCACTGACCAACAGCAACTTATCGAGCGCAAGAAGCACGAGGTCCTCCTCTCCGAGGGCTCGATCAGCTCGTCGACCAAATTCGGCAAGGACCTGATGTCCCTGATCGTGCGCGCCAACAACGCAAAGGACATTCCCGAGTCGCAGCGGCTGACCGACGAGGAGATTAGTGCCCAGGTAGCCACCTTCCTCTTTGCCGGATCAGAGACGTCGTCCACGGCACTCGGCTGGTGTCTTCTCCGCTTGTCGCAGAACCCGGAATTCCAGACACGCCTGCGCGAAGAGCTTTTCACGCTCTCCGACGAGCCGAGCTTTGAGCAGCTCAACGCACTCCCCTTCCTGGAGAATGTTGTGCGCGAGACCCTCCGCCACGATCCCCCGGTCCCACACACTCTCCGTCAGACAACGGCCGACTGCCACCTCCCCACAGCCATCCCCGTCATGATGAATGGCAAGCCGACAAACTCGATCTTCCTCCCCAAGGGCACGCGCATGCTTGGCGCGATCATGCACGTGCACCAGGACAAGACCATTTGGGGCGAGGACGCGGACAAGTTCAACCCCGACCGCTTTGACCGCGAGGGGTACCCCCTCCAGACCGTGCCCTCGGCGTACGGCAACCTTCTGACGTTCCTCGGCGGCCCGCGTAACTGCATGTAAGTGGGGGAAGAAGGCGGGATGCTGACATGTAGTGGGTACCGTTTCGCGCTTGCAGAGATCAAGGCTGTGCTCTTTGTCCTCCTCCGCTCATTCGAGTTTTCCATTCTTGCGTCCAAGCCCGAGATCATTCGCAAGGACTAGTGAGTGAAAACCGCGGACCGTGGCACGGTGTCTTAGCTGACCACAGCATCACTATGATCCCGTATGTCGTGGGTGAAGAGGACGCGGGATCGCAGATGCCTCTCCTCGTGCGCCCGCTCGAATAAGCTTCGATGATAAGATTGGTTGAGACAGGGTGGTTTAGGATGGAGAGTTGTAACGTATCTGCTGGAGTGACTGATGTTATCTGATATACTGCAGCTGGTGTTGTGTTGGAGCAACTCGTGTGTCGTGGAGTATGACCGTTGCATGAATTCACATTACTGTAGACGGTATAGACGGTGCACACCAAGATGGGCTTACACTCTCAGTCAAGCACTCGGTCTGGGCACTAAGTGTACTGAAATAACTCGCGAACGAGGGCGCAGCCTCTAACTCATGCAGGCCGGAAGGAGCGGTGGGTGACGACGACCGCGACAGAATGCGGGGCGCGGTCGAGCTGGCGTGCCTTATCTTGGAGAGCGATTACATGCAACCCGACCGGCCGAGAAACCTGTTTCATACGTTACAAACACTGCTACCTCTGCTACAAATCTACTTCTTCTGGGCAGCGAGCCACTCGCGACGGGTGAGAGAGTTGGGGTCGAGGTATGGGCGCTCTCCGAGCGACAGTCCACGGGTGCCCTCACGCACCGAGTCGTCAAGGTCCTGAGATTTATCAGCATCGTGCCAAACACGAGTTCACTCACATAAGTCGCGCAGTGGAACGTGCAGCGGTTGTCCCAGATGGCGACGCAGTTTGGTTCCCAGCGGAAGCGGCACTGGAGGTCGTGGTTGTCCGAGATGTGGTTGAAGAGGAAGTCAAGGAGATTGTCCGACTCGGCCTGGGTCAACTCGACGATGCGCTGGGTAAACTCGCGGTTGACGAACAGGCCCTTCCATCCCGTGATGGGGTGGGTGCGGACGACGGGGTGGACGGCCTCGAGCTTCTGGCCGACATTCTCGGGCGTACCGCGGTTCTCGCGGAACTCGGGGATATTGTGCTGCTGAGCGAGGCGAATAAATCCAACACCCTTGTGGAGAGCAGTAAGGCCCTCGAGGTACTTGCGCATCGCGGGCGAGAGGCGGTCGTACGCCTCGTATGCGGAGGCCCAGAGCGTGTCGCCTCCAGTCTCGGGGACGTTGCGGATCTGGAGACAGGCATAGTCTGACGGGACGGGCTCGTAGGTAATGTCCGAGTGCCAGAAGAGCTTTGCGGTACGGCGGATGAGGATCTTGGACTGGTCGATCTTGAACTTTTCGCCAAAGACAAACTGATTCGAAATGCGGGTCACCTCGTCGCCCTCCTTCTGGCCAGGCGCCGTGCACGGGTTGACGTGGAGGCCCGAGGTCTCGGGCTTGCCGCCGAGCACGCCGAGGGCGTGCACGAGCTGCGTCTGTTCCTTTGGAGAAATCTCGGCGTTGCGGAAGAAGACGACACCACGCTCCGAGACGAGGCAGCCGAGCGCGCGCAGCTGCTCCTGGTCGTCGAGGAGGTCGCGGAAGTTGAGCACGGGCTTGCCGTCCTTGGACGCCGTGGCGGGCACGCGGAACTCGGTGCCGATCGACGGCGTGAGGTCAAAGTGCGAGTAGGAGCGGAGGTCGACGGGAGCCTCGATCTTGGTCTTGGCCGCCTCCTTGAGGGCCGGGATGTTGGCCATGGCGGGGGCGGCGGCGTCGACGGCGATAGGGGCCATGATGGGTTGTAGTTGTGGAGGCTGGGAGTGGAGCTGTTGGTTTGTTGTCTGGCCGAAATCATGAACCGGGTTTTATATCATACTTTGACCATCGGTGATCACCTAGACCCTCACCGGGCCATCGGCGATCACCTACATTCTCACCAGGCTGTTATCGCGGCGCGGAAATCATCGAGCACTGGAAGCGTCGTAGACGCTGCCTTTCCGGGGCCTCGTGCGGCCCCACACGCTGAGATTCGTGATAACTCGGCTGTATTCGTTTATCGTGGTCCAGGATATCCAGATACGCAGCTTCAGGCATCACGGCGCCACATGCCCGCGCTAGCTTGCGGTCCGTTGGACATGTGAGAGCTAGTGATGTTGTGAGAGTTGAGTGCTCGAGAGTGTTGTTGCGACGAGTTTGTATGGAGGTACGGAGCTGGCCGATGGCGGCATTGGCGGATTCCGGACTGCCAGTCCTGAGAGTCCCTGAGCTAAGGCGGGGGGCCCCGTTCCACCCACAACCTGTCGATCTTCCCCGGTGACAGACGATTGTCGGAGATCTGCGACATGGAGAAATCGAGAAGACACAAGTTCACAAACGATCAGCAGCGTGTCTGCGTTCGATACGTGTAGTGTCGAACAATTGGAATGTAGCATGAAGGAACAATGAGAATCACGGGAACCGCTCCGTTCATTTCCCCATAGGTTCCCGATCTGGAATGCCTGTGGCACCCGCATTCCCAACTTCGGCGTGCCCGTCTGTTGCTCTCCACGTCGCGTCCTGAGATCAAGCTGCCAACGCGGTGGCAGTCTGGTCACGGTACAAACCTCTGGCTCGTCAGCATTCACACTTTGAACTTTTCTCAGCGTGATGTCAGTGGTAGATGGTACGAAGCGGGCATGACCGGTTGAAGTCACAGAGTGCAAGACGAAGCGCAAAGCGCTCAACGTCTATTGATAGATACTTTCGGGTGAGCAGTCACAAGAGGGGAAACGCTCACCGCACAAGCACCGGAGAGCACAGACCAATCTGCATCAGGGAGGTAGGAATGCAGCATCAAGTAGGTGGTTTGATGAAGCTTCCAACAGAACATCACATCGAATTATTGAACACTGCGCGCGGCGCATTTCTTAACCTCGGGCCGTCGCTGGCGACAGAGCCCGTCTTTAATCGAGCTACAATTGGTGGTAGTGAGAACTACCATTTGGGGTTTTAGACGAAACTAGGAACAGAGAGTGTATTGGCTACAGGAAGGGTGGAAGTAATCGAACGGTTTCGACGACTCGGCAGTCTACACGGCCTGGAGGATAAGGAAGCGGGCGTTGACGCCGGCTCCGGGGCGGTAGGGAGCAATCTCAGCTGAGACAAACTTGGCCTTACCGGCGCCGACGAGACGCTCAGTCTCGGCCTTGTATCCGTTACTCTCCCAGATGTCGTCGACGATGGTGGCGACCATGTGTCCTCCGGGCTTGGTGAGGCGGACGAGTTCGGCAATGGCCTCGGGCCCGACGTGGCCGTGGGTAAGCGTGCCGACGCAGACGACGGACCCGTACGTGTTGTCCGGGATCCCGACGGGGCGCGTCAGGTCCGCGGTGCCGAGGTTGCGGTATGCGCCGGTCTTGCGGGCCTGGCCGAGCATGCCTGGCGAGACGTCGAGCCCATCGACAACGGACACGCCGAGCTGGTGGAGAGCGGCGCCGACGAGCCCCGTGCCGCACCCGGCGTCGAGGACGTCGACGTCCGTGTTGTTGGCGGCCCGGACGACGAGCTCGGCAGACAGGCGCGGGGCAATGTAGTTGTGCGCGGCGGACGTAATGTCGCTGTCGTAGTGCTCGGCCCAGTCGTCGTATACGGCTTGGAGGTCCTCTGGGCGCTTGGCGTCGTATGCACGGGCGAGGAACGAGTTGCCGGCGGTGCAGGTCTTGGACGCCATGTTGGGAGTTGTGTGTGTTAAAAGGCAAAGCGGAAGGACAGGAGAACTGGGAGCTGTGGGAAGTGATTGAGTTTGGGGACAGTTGGGGGATGCTGGCGAGAGAAAGCTCGTTGGAATGGGGTCAGTACTGGCGGCAGAAGGTCAGCTTATATACATGTGAAGAGCGGATGTATAGCGCAAGACGGGGGATACGTCGGATAGAGGGGGCTATCCAGCGAGCGCATCTCTCTCTCGCTACCCTATCCAGCACCGACGCAAGAAGAAGAGGCGACGAACCGCTTCTGACGTTCTGACCCCGCAATCACCATTCTGGTAAATCGTAATAAAGTGGGGTGCTGGAGCAGAGGCGGGGACGGCCAGAGCGCCAGAGGGCTGAAACGGTTGCATTCCAGTGACCGTTGGGAGAGAGTGGACGACGCTCGACTCGGGTACCTCTGCTCTGTTTCTGCTCTCTCTGCCTCTGCTCTTGTGCCCCGCTCGCCATTGCCGGTCGCAACTGATCGTGTGGGAAACGCCCGAGGACTGGGGGATTGTGCCCTGACAACCCTCCGGCCTCCGGGTGTGTGAGTGTGGAGATAAAAAGCGAGGAACTATCGATACATAG
Organism: Apiotrichum domesticum; assembly: GCA_001599015.1. Lineage (NCBI taxonomy): Eukaryota > Fungi > Basidiomycota > Tremellomycetes > Trichosporonales > Trichosporonaceae > Apiotrichum > Apiotrichum domesticum. The sequence goes on along the minus strand of BCFW01000007.1, from coordinate 187,129 downwards.
ATATATATAATAGATACATAGATATATAGATAATAGATAATGGCCGAATAGAGATAATGGTTATCGATAATGGGCCATAGATTCGTGTCACTCATCCTCGGAAGGGGGATCACCCTGACTCCACGCAGAGCATCCTCGGTCATCAGCTCGGCCTCGAGGCTCGGGTGCAGTGAAGTGCGTGGGAGCTGGATCGACTGAATCGGTGCATCTGTACAAAGGGGATGATAATAAACAAGCTGGATCGACCCATAGCGCACGCGGATAGCGTGAGCCTCAAAACTGATGGCTGATGGTGACCTGGCACGGTAATCTCGCTGGCCACTCTCGTTTCAGTGTCGCTCACGCTCGTCCTCGACGCATCGGGCATCTCTGGGCATTGCTCTCAAATACCCTGGCAGAGACACAAAGAGAGCATTCTGCCGCTGCGCCCTTCTTCTTTCGTGTCTTCATACCTCGCTCGGCATCGAGTGACATGACGACGACGGCCGCGGCAAACACCCCAAACCCAGTAGACTGCCGCGCTATCCGCAACAGGCACCAGCCGTCTTCCCACACCGCACACGTTTCAAACGCTGCAGCATATAAGTATGCAGGACATGCACGCTGTGCGCTGTACAGCGATACTTATTGGAGGCCAAGCATAGGATAGCGCAAGCACCTCTTATACGGTTGTCGCCTGCTGCTGCGCATTATACGTCCGCCGAGGCACACACCGGCGGGACGGGCGCTTTGCCAAGTCCGTGCAGATCCAAGCATGAGGCGACGACGCCCTCGACCACTTGCGTCATACAAGGCCGTACAACCCACCAGTTCGCGGGGCACTGCGCCCATGGGCCATGCTCCTGCGGCGTGCGATTGGTGCCCGTTGCCATAGCCGTCGCTGCCTTCGGTGCCGGTCAGTCGCCGGCCTTGTTGGTGGAGCGTTGCCGACGTGGCCTGCCGGTTACCTTCGGCCCGTGGAGGATTTCGGACTCCGATGATTCGATGATTGAGGCCGAACGGAGCAATCGGCGATTCATACGCCTGACTTCTCACCACAGATGCCACGACAGAGGAACGATCGCGGAGCGACCGAGTTGGATGCGTGCGCTGAGCGAGCCAGTATACCAGCACACAATCGAGAGTTGGGGCCTGTGGATCGGTCAGCCCCAATCCTTGTTTGCGGAGAGCTGTGCCGTGTGCTGTCAAGCTGGCAACCCCTCCAGCTCTTCCGATCGTCGCAAGATGGAGTAACCAGTGTGAACAGTACGTGTACAATGTCTCGCCGATCTCACCCTCTCATTATCATGTTTGATTGTCGTGCAGATTGAGATTGGTGTTGTGTGAATTGCTATTGTGGTTCAAACCCATTGGCCGGGGACAAAGGTGTCGCACTGCATTGTCTACACACATATATGAACAACTCATGATGGACCTCGACGACCCCGACCATCAAACTGTTCCGCCAATCTGACCGGCCGCTTCAAGGCCATACCAATGCGGCTCCTGGAGATCTAACGCCCCGTCGGCTCTCAGGGCGGGATACGCGTCCGCGCTCCACTGGAATCAGGAACATCAGCGACGGATTGCTGGAAACAGCAACAACAAGATGTACCTACAAGTCGAAAGTGTGCGCCGGCAGACGACGCGGACGGGGGCCGGCGCGCCGTCGGGCGCCGAAGTGTCACCGCCGCACTGAATGGATTGGCGGAGCACACAGCTCCATAGCTTGGGGGCGGAAATAGCTTGGGGACGGACATGAAGAACGTCTCACCGAGGGTCACTTTGGCACCGGCCTCTGGCGCTGCGATCGCGACGACCCCGTCATCGATGACGTTCTCGACAGCTTGCCGGGGCATGGTGCCTCAAGGTCCCTACGCACGATGATCGAGCGGCGGAGTGGTTTATTCTGAACTCCGGCAGTTGCCTGCGGCAAGGATGTGGCTGGGGGTGGCATTGACAGGTGAGTGGAGCGTTAATCGAGGCAACGGTGACAAGTGACATTGACAGGTAAGTGGAGCGTTGAGGTAGGCAAACGTTGAGCCAGTGGCAAAGAATGTGGACGCCGATCATGAGTTGACGAAAGGTCAAGCTCAGCCATGGCATTGGAGGTGGAGAGTGTTCAGTGGATGGTCTCTAGTGACCCGATTGCGCTCCGAGGCACAGGTGAGTTAATTAGCGGAGCGGCATGAATGAGGCTCGGAGATCGTAAAGACATTCCGTATCACGTTGGCGGGGATTGCCGAGCAGTCGCGGAACGCCCTCCTACCAGTACTGCAAGTCCAAAGACATTCACCAGAACCTTGATCCTGGTCCGTTTCCCCTCTCTCTCCTTCCCGACTGCGTCTTTCCATCGTTTGAGTGCCCCTCACCTGCTACACATTGTGCAACATGCTCGTACAGCCATCACCGTTACTCATACGTTTCCACAATCACCATGTTCGCTCATCTCGATATTGTCAGGGGGTCCAGCAACAGCAATCGTATGGCCGCGCATGGCCGAATCGGCGCATGGAGTGTCTTCGTAGGCTCAAGATTTGTCGATCCTCACCACCGCACCGGGCACCGTTATCAATGTCCCAAGTCACTCAACCTCCACCCCACTATGGAGCAATTCATCAATGACATCAAGGTGGACCTCGTCGTCGCCGACGCGTGACGTCGCCTACCAAAGCGTTGGAACTTGTGGTCCTGGGGGGCTGTACCCACCACTTTACTCCAGACAGCCCGACATGACCACGGACTTCACCGAAGCTCTTACCGCAGCTGAAATGTCGTCTTAAAAGTGAACTGTTACATACTGACAGGCACCTCTCCCGGCAACGCATTCCTCATATCGCCACACTGATTCTCGGATTGTTTCCTACCTAGAACAGTCTCACAACACTGCCAGACATGCTGGGCGTTACCAATGCCTCGGCCGCTGCTGCCGACAATCCGTACGGGCAAGAGGGAGAAGTGATGGGCGACGCTGGTGCGGCAGAGGAGTCAGCGCACTCCTCCAATTCCGATACCGAGGATTCCGAAGACGAATGGAATCTGGAGCACGAGGTTAAGGTACGGCCGTTTACATCGCTTGGGCTAACCGCAGCGCGACCTCGATTCGCAACGATCTCGAGGCTTACCGGCTGGCTATGGGTTGGCGCTTACATGGAAGAACCTGTCGGTCCGCGGTACAGGCGGCAAAGAGAACATCCAATACAAGATGGACCTGGGAACGTTCTTGTTTCCCTGGACGAATCTAGTTGCCTACTACCGGATCAACAAGCTTTCAAAGCAGCTGATTGCAAAGGAGCCCCCGGCTGTCAAGCAAATGCACTGGTCTCCCGGAGATAAACGACCAAAGCGCGGTCAGCCTGGGCTGCGTCGGGGCCAGCGGTATCTCATCCATGACTTTACTGGATGTTTAAAGCCGGGAGAAATGATGCTTGTTGTCGGGCGTCCCGGATCCGGCTGTTCCACATTTCTCAAATCTCTGGCGGGTCTTACCAAGGCTTACGCAGGAGTGGACGGGGATATCTACTACGGCGCGGAGAGGTATGATTCCAAAACGTTCCGGCCCTATCGTTCAGATATCGCATACAACGATGAAGACGATCTCCACGACCCAAACCTGCTGGTCGGCCGTACCATGGACTTTGCCCTCCGTATGGAAACGCCGAGTGAGCGTGCACGCCCACTTAGGGACAAGAAGCCGATGAAAGGACATGCCTGGAGATTGATGAGGCAGACAAACATTCTGAGGGCGCTTGGCATTGAGCACACCCTCGGCACAAAAGTGAGTCTTTCCAAAAAGTTGGTACATTACTGATCCCAGGTCGGCAACCAGTATGTGCGTGGCGTTTCCGGCGGTGAGCGCAAGCGCGTTTCATTGGCGGAGATGATGACGACAAACGCGAAGGTCATGTTCTGGGACAACGCTACGCGCGGGTTGGACGCCTCCAGTGCTCTGGCCTTCAACAAGGTCTTGCGCTTGCTGTGCGACGCAGCGAACAGAACCAATGTCACCACACTGTATCAGGCCGGGAACGGAATCTACGATCTGTACGACAAAGTCACAGTCATTGCCGAGGGCCAAGTTATCTACTACGGCCCTCGTGAAAAGGCGCGACCGTACTTTGAAGCGATGGGGTTTGAGCACATGGAGGGTGCCAACACCGCCGACTATCTCACGGCAGTCACAGCTCTGAACGAACGGACAGTGAAGCCTGAATTCCAGGGGCGCGTCCCCAACACTGCCGCAGAGTTTGCTCGACAATACCTCAAGAGCGACATTTATCGGGACATGTGCGAGGAGGTCGAAGAAACGCTGAACGACAAGGAGGCTCGCCAAGACGAGACCGACAAAGCAAAAGAAGTCCTCGCGGCCGAGAAATCAACAATGGCTGTCAAGCGCCACCCCGAGCGAGCATCTGTATTCACCCAGATCTGGGCGTTGACAATCAAGGAGGCGCAGGCGCGCTGGGGAGACAAGCCAGTTCTCATCGCACGACAGGGCACAACTTTTGTCATGTCCTTCATTGCTGGCTCCGTGTTCTACCAGCTGCCAAAAACGACAGCCGGCTTGTATCTACGCGGAGGTGCTATCTTCATTCTAATCTTTTGTGAGTATGCCCACACGATATCTGGCACTAATGTCTAGATCCAAGTATCCTGGCTTTCTCAGACGTTCAATCAGCGTTTGTCGGGCGCATGGTGCTGGCCAAGCACAAGTCGTACGACATGTACTTTGGCGCGTGCATCATCCTTGCCATGACGATTGTCGACATTCCTTTGCTCTTTTTCCAAATGGTTATTTGGACGATTGTTTTTTATTTCCTGGCCGGACTGCAATACAACGCACGCAAATACTTTATCGCTCTCCTGTTCTGCTTTGTTGTGACATGCGCCAATACCGCCCTCTTCCGTACTATTGGATTCGTCTTCAAGAATTACAACGACGCCTCAAAAGTTGCGGGAACGATCTTTACAATCTTCGTTTTGTACTCTGGTTTCATTATCGTGAGTGCTCGACATTACAACAAGTGCTGACGAAACAGTATCAACCTTCCATGAAGCCTTGGTTTGGTTGGACAAGGTGGGCTGATAATCAGCGCGTGACGACTGATAATCTAGGTGGCTGAACCCGGCGTTCTACGGTGTCGAAGCGGTGTGTGCCGAGGAGTTTACTGGAATCTCTTTTCGATGCGTTGCCCCGGATCTGGCACCCATCGGCCCTCAGTACGTGGGCCAGCCGCAAGGCTGTGCAGTCACGGGAAGCGTGGTTGGCTCGACCATTGTGCCCGGCTCGCGTTATCTTCACATGGCTCTAGAGTTCAGCACCACTGTTGGTACCAATGCGCGAGAGACCTGACTGACAGCTAGCACGTTTGGCGCAACCTCGGTATCATCTTTGGTATCTGGATCAACAGCGCTTTCCTCGGGATGATCTTCTTGCAGCGCATGCCAGCGGCCGGATCAACACAGCAGGTCACCTTGTTCAAGCGCGGAGGAGGAACCCAGTATCTCAAACAACAGATCGAGAAGACGGAGGACCCGCGGGATGAAGAGCACGGCGGTGTTACGCAACAATCAATACAGACTCCGGCGGGTCCATCTCCAACGGGGCAGACTCCGACTGGGCAGACAGGACAGGTTCGTGGGCCACAATTGGGCGAGCCGTTGCACCGATGGGGTACAACTACCTCGGAGGTTTCGCCTCGCCAGTGGCCGCCTTTGCAGCGAATTCACTCGACATGTTCCCAGCACGGCGAAGACTGCGAGGAATACCGCAACAGGCTGCAGAGCCAGACCAGCCGCCTCAGCGAGAAAAGCCCGCGGGCAGTGAAAGCCCAGCTGGTGGCAGTCTCTGAATCGGACGAGGTGGGTATCTGATGTAATGTAGCTGACAGGCTAGTCGTCACCAGGGTCTACTCTCCACGGTGGAGAGTTGGTATTATCCGAGAAGGCTCCTCGGCCCAGCGGCGAGGAGGGAGTGTTGTCTGAGAAGGCAGCACGACCCGGTGGCCCAGGAAGCCCTGGTGGCAGTGTCACTGGCCAACGTGAGATTAAGGGCACGACGTTTACATGGAAAGATCTTGACTACACTGTCAAGGAAGGTGGAAAGGACAAGCCACTCTTGCGCAAGGTGACTGGATACTGCAAGGCTGGTACCATCACTGCCTTGATGGGATCCTCAGGCGCTGGCAAGGTTAGTGAACTACATGGCCACGGTCGCTGACAATTCTTAGACGACATTGATGGACGTCCTTGCTGCGCGGAAGGACTCGGGCGTGATCAGTGGCGAAGTGCGACTGAATGGAAAGAAACTGCCGGTCTCGTTCCAGAGGACGACTGGATACTGTGAACAAGTAGATGTTCACATGCCTCAAGCTACTGTGCGCGAGGCGCTCGAATTCTCAGCCCTGTTACGCCAGCCGCGACACCTCAGCGACAAGGAGAAGCTGGACTACGTTGACGAGATTATCGACCTCCTCGAGCTCGGCGACATTGAAGATGCCATTATTGGAACTCCGGGCGAAGGTCTAGGTGTGGAGCAGCGCAAACGCGTCACCATTGGTGTCGAGCTGGTCTCCAAGCCTACTCTGCTCTTCGTACGTATTGTTGGCGTAACCCGCCGCTGACGGCAGCTTGACGAGCCGACCTCCGGTCTTGATGGTCAAAGCAGTTACATGATTGTTGGATTTCTCCAAAAGCTCGCCGCTGCTGGTCAATCAATCCTGTGTACGATTCACCAGCCTTCGGCGGCGCTGTTTGCTGGATTCGACATGTTGCTTCTCCTCAAAGCCGGAGGGCGTACTGTGTACATGGGGCCAGTTGAGGTGGGTCGTGTTCGCGAGCTGAATGCTGACTTGGTAGGATGTTCCAAACTATTTCATCGACAAGGGCGTAAACTGGCCCAAGGGCGTGAACCCAGCCGAGTTCATGATCGACATCGTTTCGGGAGATCTGTCGCGTGAACGAGACTGGCACGAAGTGTGGAACGACAGCCAAGAGCGCCAGAATATGCTTACAGAGCTTGAAAATCTGAAGCGCGATTCCGCAACCCCCGACGCGGTAGAAGGCAACGAAGAGGCTGAGGAGGCAGAAGAGAGTGCAGAGGACACGAATGAGTTTGCAGCCCCGATCACGAAACAGATGTGGCTCGTGTACGTGCGTGCCAATGTCCAACTGTGGCGCGACGTTACGTATGTCAGCAACAAACTGCTCCTGCACATTCTCACTGCGTTGATCCTGGGTTTCTCCTTCTTCAAGATCGGTGACAGCTTGGGGTTAGTTGACAAGCTTATTTGCAACCCGCGCGTGTAGCTGATTCTCTTTCAAAGTGATCTCAAGAACCGAGTTTATGTCTTGTTCCAATTCGCATTTGTGGCCCCTGCTGTAATTGTGCAGACGCAGCCAAAGGTAAGCATTGATGTGAGTTTAACACTGACAATAGTTCATTGCCAATCGAGACATCTTCGAGGCCCGCGAGAAGAAAGCAAAATTCTACTGCTGGCAGGTATTTTGTTTTGGCGAGATCGCGGCCGAGTTCCCTTACCTCCTCATCTGCGCCTTCCTGTTCTGGTGCTGTTGGTACCCGACGGCAGGCCTCGATCTGAATGGAAACGTGGCCGGCCCCGTGTTCCTCCAAATGTAAGACATGGTTTCGCTCCTTACTAATGTGCAGGTGCTTCTACGAGTTCCTCTACACCGGAATGGGCCAGTTCATCGGTGAGCACAGCTGCCGGGAGTAGCACTGACAACAGCCGCGTACGCGCCAAACCCCATCTTCGCCGCCCTGGTTATCCCGCTCATTATCATCATCCTGGCGCTCTTCTGCGGAATCATCGTGCCGTACATGGCGCTCAACGTTTTCTGGCGCTACTGGAGTGAGTCCTCATATCTGGGAAATACTGATCGTCGACAGTGTACTGGCTGGATCCGTTTACATACCTGTAAGTCGAGGGGTCCTAGTCACAATTGCCAGTAGGAGAGGAACTAACAAGCAGAATGCAGGGACTAATCACATTCCCTATCTGGGGTGTTCGCGTCGTGTGCGAGAAGGACGAATACGGCTATCTGAACCCTCCTGCAGGAATGACCTGTGGCGAATACTTTGCTCCATATATCAATTCTGGCGCGCCGGGATACCTCGACAATCCGAACGATACAGAGATGTGCGCGTATTGCGCATTCAAGAGGGGGTCCGAATACCTTCACACACTCAATATCAATACACGTGCGCGTGGCTGGGGAGGAATCTTCCTCACCTTGTGAGTTGCTCTCTACCTAGCTGTACTGACCCTAGGCTGTTTGCGATTTCGAGCTATACCCTTGTTTTCGTCCTGCTTAAGCTCCGGAGTAAAGCATCGAAGACTGCCTCGTAATGTAGAATGATTCATAGATGGTGGTAATGCTACATGTGCCTAGAGTATTGCCATTGAGTGGCGTCGGCCATTTTGTGGTGAAATCGAGTCGAGTTGATCGGCTTTGGGAAAACGTCACGCGTCCGGCGCACTTAGAGACTTTTCAAACCAAAACGCCGCGTGCGGGTTGTCGTTGTACCGCGGGATGTCCTGGTAGCCGGTACGTCTGTACAGCTTTATCGCGCCGGGCAGCACCGCCGCAGTGTCGAGCACGATGCGGTTGTATCCCATCTGCGCGGCCCGCTGCTCCAGAGACCGGAGCATAGCGACAGCAAGCCCCCTCCCCCGCCCGCGGGGAGCGACGAACATGCGTTTGATCTCAGCAGTGTGGTTATCGAAGCGGCGCATCGCGGCACACGCGAGCGGGCCCTCGCTGTCCCGAGACAGGATGACGAGCACGTCTGTCTCTGCAGCCAGGGCCTCGCGCGTCGGAAGGGTAATATCGTCGAGGCCGCATGCCTGCAGCTCGGCGTAGTATGCCATCAAGAGGGTGAGGACGTCGGGATCGTGTGTGGACGAGGTCTCGAAGTCGACGGGGGCCGAGGTGGGCATCGTTGGCGGTGCTTGCGGGGGTTGGGGGAGCGTCCCGACAGCCGGCGCGGACATGGCTTTGTGAGGATGAACAGACGATGGAGTAGAGTGTTTGGGGAGAGAACGAGAACGGGGGAGACGCCCAAAGTCGCGTCAAGTCGAGTCGTTTCAGGCAAGTCGATTCGAGTCAAAAAGTCTTGAGAGGATAAGGATGACAACATCCGACAAACATCTCATATCGCGCAGATCATTCACCACCCACAGAGGGGGTGATTAGAAGATCAGCAGATCAGCAGATGAGCAGCCCAGGACGCGTCAAGAAGCAGAACATTACATAATATTACCCTGACCCGTCAGTAACCGCATCGGTCTTCTCCAGCTGCTCGTCGGCCACAACAAGTAACCGATCACCGATGGGGATTGTTGACGCAATGGGACTCGAAACCCACAGACCAGTCCATTCCAGTCCACTTCAACACAAACAACACCACCTCATTCTCATTGAAGACTCTCACACTCTCTTTACAGTCTCGAGCGCTTTGCGACTATCACTATGGTCGGCTCCGACAACCCCTCCATCCCAGAAGTACTGGCCTTCGACGTGTTCGGGACGGTCGTCGATTGGTGCGGTTCCATTGCCAAGGAGGTGGAGGACGTCGTCCCCGGCATCGATGGCGCCGAGTTTGCCCGGGCCTGGCGCTCAGGCTACCAGCCAGCAATGGCAGCAACGATGAAATCGGGCGAGTGGCGGCTTCTCGACGACCTACATATGGAGATCCTGCGTTCCATCGCTCCCCAGTTCGGCCTCGACTTGGACGACAAGACGATGGAGCACTTGAACAAGGCCTGGCACCGGCTCACACCGTGGCCCGACTCGTCTGCGGCGTTGCGTCGTCTCAAGACAAAGTTTGTGATTACCACGCTCTCGAATGGCGGCGTCGCCCTCCTCACGCACATGGCCAAGCGCGGCGAGCTCGACTGGGACCTCATCCTCTGCGCAGAGATATTCAAGGCGTACAAGCCCGACCCGCGCGTATACCAGGGCGTGGGCCAGCTCTTTGGCATTCCCAACGACCGGGTGATGATGGTGGCTGCGCACCATAACGACTTGGACGCGGCGCAGGACGCGGGACTCCAGACGGCGTACATTGAGCGACCGACCGAGTTTGGAAAGGACCAACCAAAGGACGTCAGCCCCCAGGCGCGCCATCCCCTTCACTTCCGCAATCTCTCCGAGCTCGCAGATCACTTTGGTTGCTGATAGGGTACTGTACTAAGCGTAGTGTATGATCTGGGTAGCTAATGCACCGAACCGCCTGCCTCGTTGTTACGCTTGTGTTATGCTGAACATCTGACCCTGTTGCATCGAGTCTGCTTCGGGGGACCGTACTGCACTGCATTCTTTTCGCCCTACTATTTCTCCGATGTACAATCATAACAAGTTATCCTCCAAGTTGACAACATCACACGCTCTGACTACTTACTACCCTTCTCGACCCTCTTAAACTCGATCGACATGGGAAATCTCGGGCTTGTCCTCTGCAACCTGGTGGTGCAGCGCGACGTCGAAGGCATTGACGTGAGTCGTCTTAAAATTCCTTGCGGGCACTCCGCGCTCGAAGGCCTCAAGTTCTTTGTTACCTTCTCCCGTCGATGTTCGTGCCTCCACCATGATACGCATATTGACGTGCAGCTGACGACTCGTACCGTCACACGCGAAGCAGCTCGTGGACAGCGGCGCTCTGGGTGAGATCCACGCAGTGGAGACGGCCTGTCTTGACAAGCAAGACCCCACGGGTAAATTGCTTTTGTTCAAATAAGGCCGCTGTTCAAATAAGCCGCTGTCAAACAAGCCGCTGTTCAAACAAGCCGCTAAGTAGCAGGCTTCTTCGTCACATTCTCCGCCCAGTCTGGTGGCATTTTCGTCGACATGGGTGTCCACGACGTCGATATCGGGCGGTACTATCTCGACGTCAAGAAGGGTCTTGCCAACCCGAAGACGGAGGTCAACCGCGTGATTGCCATGGGACAGCAGGTTGTGTACGGGGAGCTTGCCAAGTATAGTGACTGCGACAATGGGTGGGGTATTGTCGAATTTGCAAACGGCAAGATCCTGACCACCCACCTTGGACGCACACTTACCAACGGACATGAGGGTAAGTACCCGACCGGCACCGACCGATGCAAAGCTGACATCATGCAGGCTCGACCAGGCTGTGCGGTACCAAGGGCCACTCGATCATCAGCGGGAACTCGAATGCGAACCGCGTGGAGGTCCGTGACAGCTACGGCGTGCGCACAGAGACGACCCCCGACGCGTTTGCGCTGTACGACAGGTCGTTCATCAACGATCTCATCGACTTCTCTGGTGCCGTTCTAGAGAACAAGCCTCTCACTTGCACTCCCGAGGACGCATACGAGGCCGGAAAGATTGCGGCCGCCCTCCAACACTCTTTCCGTATTGGAAAGCCAGTGTACTTGTGTACTTTGACGACGAAGGAATGCCCATCATGGAGACCATGAAGGCGAATGGCGTCAACGGCGTAAATGGCCACAACGGCGTAAACGGTGTTAATGGATACTGAGTAGATTCTTGTCGCTGTACGGACGATGCCATAAACGCGATTTGGGGCTCACGAGTGCGTTTCTGCTGACCGGCGGTGAACATTGCTGCAGTTGCTAATAGACGTCAACCTCTCATTGAACAATACATTTGTCTGCATCAACAGGCCTACTGGCTTGGAATTCAAAGCTTCGCGGCGATACACTTCTTGAAGCGGCTTTCAGCCTCTTCAAAGTTGATCACGTTCCAGATGGCCTCGAGGTACTAAAGAGGTTAGCCATGGGAGAGCCAGCAACTCACCTCTGCCTTGACATTCTTGTACTGAAGGTAGAAAGCGTGCTCCCAAATGTCAATGCCGATGATGGGGACGTGGGCTGTAGTTAGGAAAAGATCGCACAGCTGGGACTCACTGAGCAGACGGTCCTGGTTTAGCGTGGTGGACACCTCCAGCCTTTGGGCGGCGGCGTTCCATCCGACCCATCCCCAGCCCGAACCCTGGATTGCCGCAGTCCGAGTGTTGACCTGAGACTTTAGAGCATCCAGCGACCCAAAGTCCTTCTCAATCTGCTTGAGAAGGGTTGGAGCAGCGGCCGGCTTGGAGGCTGCTGCCGAAGCCGGGGCCAAATTTGTCCAGAACAACTGATGGTTAGCAGAAACTCCGGTCGCTGTGGAGACACGGGGGTGATCTCACAGAGTGGTTGCTGCGGGTCCGGTAAGTAGAGATTCATCACATCAAGCATCCATGATTACTCACACATGGCCTCCAAGGTTGAACTGAAGAGCAGGCTGGAGAGAGAGGATGCCAGCCGTGTTTCCCTCGTCGCTAAACTTGGCGAGCGACTCCTCGGCGGCGTTCAGGCCATTGACGTAGTTCTGGTGGTGCTTGCTGTGGTGGAGAACCATGATCTCCTCACAGATGTACGGCTCCAGAGCCTGGGATTAGAGCTGCTGTGGGGTGGTGTCGAAACTGACATTGTACTCGTACGGCAGGGCCGGAAGGGTGTGTCGCTTGAAGTGGGTGGCCATTGTGTGAGCTGCGATTTGACAAAGCAAACAGTGGAAAAGGAGTGGGAATCAAACTCAGTCATATCTACATATGGCCCTGTATATACCCATTGCCACAGACCTTTCCACGTCTTGTTCTGACGTCGGCCAACTCCTGCTGACTGCTCAGGTCATTGTCTAGTGACTGTGATTTGTCAGAAATGGCGTGGAATGGGAAACGGGGCCATGGGAGGTGATTGCGCCAAATACAATGGGGCAGAGCTAACTCCCAGAGTCTCTGTGCGCATGTGTTGGTAGCCCACAATGCAACGGCCGAATCGGCACAACAATTGCCGCTCCGATATCAGTCCACGATCTGATAATGTGTGTATGGTGTGGGGCGCCATTTTTGTGGAATGTATCGATTGCCGCAAAAAGGGCGCGACGCGTGGAGTGGGTGGTGGTGCCTGGCGCCAGCGCCATGCGACGCGTCTTTATGACCGTGGCGAATGACCGTAATGGTCTCACATCTTCGAGGCAATTCTGGGGGCCAAACCAGTGTGCCAAGCGGTGCAACCAGTGGTGTGGATACGTGTACGTGCTACCTACCAGATCACATAGAGTGGTTAGGTCCGTACGGATTATGGCCTTGGGTTAAGAGCGAGATGACACCATATATACGACCCGGTGGACTGGCACATCTGTTTTAGAACTCGTTCGAACTCGCCACCCTGCAACAATATCTCTGCCCACATCACCAACTTACACTAAACATGACTGTCTTCCCCAAGCGCCTTGACTTTGCCGTCGACATGGTCGACCAGGATGTGAGTAGATGCGAGGAGTGGGGTAGTAATATCGTCCACAGTGCGTTGAGGCCGTCCGCGAGTCCATCAGCGGTGTATCAGGTGAGCAAGGAGAACCACCCCCAGCATCTAACCACTCAGGACTGCAAAGCTACGAGATTGACCTGAGTACCAACCGTGTCACAGTGTTTACCGAAGGTACGACTCCAACTGTGAGATCCCAAGCTGACATTGAGCTCCTCCTGCCAACATTATCAGTGCCCTGAAGGGAACCGGGCGCCAGGTTATCGTGCGGGGCCCCAACGTCAATGGCGGCGCGTCCCAAGCCGCCGTCTCCATTCTTGAGATCCCAGTCTCTCAACGCACCTCCTCCCCCGCGAGTGACTGTCGCCCGATAGCTGGACTTGCGGACGATGAGCCTCAGCGCGTCTTTGGACTGTGCCGCTTTGTGCAGACCCAGCCCGGATCCGTATTGGTAGACTTGACCGTCCGACTTCCATTGGCGGACACGGGATCCTCAAATCGGTTCACAGCCTACATTTCGTCGTCTGGGAACCTGACCGACCCACCGCTCACGACCGGCAAAGTCCTGGTTCCGCTCGGAGAGGTTCAGCCGCGCGAAGGCGGATACGGTGACCTTTTGTGTGAGGTGTCTGGGAACATAGATCAGTGGATTGGACGGGGATGCGTGGTGCAAGGAACGGCGGCGGCCGACACGACAAAAGCCCCCGTGTTTGCTGGTGTGGTGGCCCGGAGTGCTGGTGAGTGGGGTAACACGAAGACTGTCTGCGCCTGTAGTGGACGGCAAGTATGGGAGGACAATGCTCCACTTCGTGGGGCGCTGTAGGGGATTGTCTGATGCATTGGTGGCTAAAATAGATTTTCCGTCAAACAAAGGTGGGATTCTAGTCAAGAATTGGAGATTACGGTTAGACATCCCAGGACGCTTGTCAGGAGACGTAAGGAAAAGCAAAACGGGACTGAAGGACACAGATATCCTCATCACATGCATCACACTTTACGGAAAATCCGCGGAGAACAAAGCCCAGAGACGGGCAGTATCAAACGAGCAATGGGCGCGCTCTAGGCCATCGGAGGACAAGGCTGAGGAATGCGCCGTTCAAGAGCCGTCCTGAGGTGTGGCGTTAATCAGTGTCCACCACACGCCACTGTTTACTGGTGCCTGCCGTCGATCCAACCAAGATGTCTGAGGCGCTGCTATGACCGCCGTTCAGGCCCAGCAGTGTCCGCAGAAACGCACAGGGGGAGATAGTCAGCCGTGACCGTCTTCGGGCATACAGACACTTTGACAGTCAGTGAGCTGCATTACAGAAGACATCAGAGATTTGGCTTAGTAGCTTGTTGTGCTTTGTTGAGACCGTTGATTATCGAACTTCTGAAGCCGCAGGCATCTTGGTCATTTCCTGGGGACACCAATCGAGACCTTAGGACTGCAAGCAGAGACGGAGGTACTGTAAGTATAGATTATGAACCCGAATGGGCCTTAACCCGCGTGTCTGCCACTTTCCATGAAGCCGGGCGCCCTGCCGTTCTTTCGAATCGTTTATTTGGGGGTGGGGGGAGGGGGCCGTATTCCATTACCTCGATACGATCCATGCTTGTGGGTTCTTTTAGGGTAGTGAGAAAATCCCCGCTCTCAGGCTTGGAAATGTGCATATTATGGGCGCTCATTTTTGTTCCCATGGCGGTTCGGCACCTTCCCATTCTTAAGGCCCATCAAACCCGTTATGATCTTGAAGGCTTCGACTGCGTCAGAGTCAGCCAGTGGTGACTCGTCAATCGATCACACAGTGGGAAAGAAGACCGAGAAGTTTGATTTGCATCATGAGTGTCTGTCACTTTCCGCCGCTGTTTGACCGACAAAGGTGACGCCACAGTCTTTGAGACGCCTGTGTTCTCGGCGTGTTGTGTGATGCGCGACGGGAATGAGACTTTACGTTTCGCGAGTTGTGAATTCGTCGACCTCCATGGAGATCGATCTCTAGCACGCTCGAATGTTCAAGACGAGCACGGCGATCATAGCGACCACCACCCGCGGGCAAAGGAGAGAAACATGGCGCTCCGGGGCTCATGGCGATAAGCGCAAAGTGCCGAGGCGTTACCGAAAAGCCCAGGCACACCAGACTTGGCGCTGTCATTGTCACCTCCGGAGGCGGCGCCACCGTTCTAAAAGAGAACTGTATCTGTCCGCTTGGCGTGCGATGGGCTTGATCTATTTATCCGAGGTGACTGGCGTGCAGGTCGGCTGCCTCCGCCTGGTGCACAATGCGGAGGCAGCCCAACCGGCCCCGCCGGGCATTACACATGGAGTATGGCAGCTGACAAAGTGCACTCCGTAACTGCCTCCTCCATTCGACAACGCCTGACTTTATAGCTTCCCTGACGCCTGCGGACAGCTGTTTGACATGGGTCTCAATGCCTCATAGTGTATTTACGTATGTACACAAGTAAAGGTGGACTTTTTTCTTTGCGGCTCTATGGCTTTTCCAAGTCATCATTCTCTTTCCCACGTTTGTGGGTCTCCCCTTTTTGATGTCCCTTGCAGAGTCTCAAGCCCCGCTCCTTGCCCCGCAGCTCAGACAGTCACCCCTCGACGGGCACCGTGCTCACCACAAGTAAGCACATGCTGAGGCTCTCTCCCAACTGTTGCTGTCTTGCTCTCAGCTGGATTGTAGCGGCCCACGCAGGGTAGTGCCTGATTATGGTTCTTGTAACGAAAGGAAGCGTGTTCGATCGGCAGGCACCCGATCAAGGATCGACACGGTGGTTGTCGCTGAAGAATGTTCTTCTGAGAGGGCACCCGCGCAAGCAGAGTGATAAAACAAACCCAAATCACTCCTTTTCGGAAGCTACCTTTGGCAGCAGCCAGACTTCAAGGGCATGTTCCATTCCGCGAATGTTCTGGATCAAGGCACATATCTCGGAACAAACGGCTGCCCTAATGCCGCCATCACGACCCTAGAATTACCCACGATTATAGATGGGTGTGGCTCACGGCATGCCGTCCCTGTGGTATCCCTCTGTTTGTGTAGTCATATCATGTCGCTTCCGAGCCTCCGGCCCATGGCCGATGGGCTTCTGAACCTTCTGCATTCCATGGACCTCGATTGTAGATAAGGCCCGGGAGCCACATCGGTCGAAAGCCTGGATAAACAGAACCAAAGGGACGAGATCTCCCAGCTACTACGCCAATCTCGTGTGTCGCATGCGACACATCATGGTTAACACTGCGGAACAAACCTTAACTCGCAGCCCTGCAGCCGCGGGTGCGGTACGTAGGTCCCGTCGCGTTGACCATCGCGACGTGCCCAACTTGTTCGAGAACCGTGGCGTGGGCCGTGGCGCAGACCATGGCGTGGCGGAAAGACAAGGACAGATAGCCGAGCAGTCTGGGCCTGTCGATCTTCAAATGCCGGCCATGTCTCTCTGAGCTCATACCGAAGCTCTAGGTGCAATCTCTTGTGCGTGCCATATCACATCGTTCTCCATGCGCCAACCGCCTGTGTCACTCGACGACGGAGAGGGGGCTTCTTGTGTATCACAGCACTGACTCTTTCCCGAGAGGAGAAACGTGGGCCCATGGGTGTGGTTTTTCTGTAGGAGAGCAGAACCTCCCTCTTGTCACTGACGCACGTTCTGGGGCCAGATCGTTGAGTGCTGAAGGCCGCTCTTCAGAATCCTATAAAGAGTGCCACCTTTTCAACACTTTGACGAAATTGACAACCCCGCAGCGACAACCCCACAGCCTCATCAACATGTTTGGCCTTCTCCACGCCGTTCTCCTTGTGTCGCCCGTCCTCGCTGGAACCGGTCAGCTTTGCTCGACTACCCAAACCGTGACCCACACGGACACTTACACGACCACTTCGGTCGTTCCTTCGGTCACCACCACCATTGTCACCGCGACTGACACCGCCACACAGTCCGAGACTGTCTCTGTCACCGAGTAAGTTGCCTGCCACTCCCAAGCCTCCAAAGCTGACAATCCAGGACCGAGACGTCTGTCCTTCCCGAGATCACCACCACGGTCAGCGCTCCCACTCACTCGACCGACTGGGTCACCGAGCACACTTCGTCCCCATCTCTGGTTCCTGTCACCCAGACGGACTTCACTACTGTTACCCCCCATGTCACCTCGGAGATTCCTCAGTCCACGGACACCAAGGTCATCTCCCAGGTCCTCACCACCTGCAAGACAAAGCTTGAGCCACGTGCCACCCCCGTCGCTCGCGCTGCCCGCTTTGTCAAGCGTGCCATCACTGGTGGTGGCGGAGGTGGCGGCGGCGGCGGCGGCGAAGACGACTGCCAAGACCCCAGCAACAACTGTGGCTGCAAGACGATCAAGGTCACCGTTTACACTTCCAAATGGGTCACTGCCACCTCGACCGATGTCACTACCGCCACTCAGACGGACCACGTTACCGAGACCGTCACCGATGTTACCACCACTACCTTCCACGAAACCTCAACGACCCAGCCGATTGCCACTGAGACCAGCTACTACGCTGACACTACCCTCACGACAACGGGTGAGTACATGGACACCGCACGTCGATAATGCACATTTCTGACCCCTCAGACGTCAGCTACTACCCCGTTACCACCACTGTCGCAACCATCACCGAGACCGAGACCGCCCCCGTCGTGACCGACTGGACTCTTGGTCCGACCCCCACTGTTACCGTCACGACCACGTCGTACACCTCCACCAAGCTCCTTGGTTACGGCGCGTGTGGCCCCCATGCTACCAGCACCGCGTAGGCGCTCGCAATGGGAAAGGTAATTGGCGCAATGAGAAATGGATAGTTAGCCAGATACGAATTAGTCACACATGAGACGAGGTTGTTGCATGAAGCATTTTTAATTGGGGCGAATTTCCGTTGTAATCAGCTCTAGCGATTCTTGCCTTCCAATTCATCCAGCCGCTTGTGGATTTTAGAGAGCTCTTCGAGAATCTCCGAGTCGGTGCTCGCGGTGGTGCAGATGTCAGCAATATCACGCAGGTCACTTACTCTGGGAATACTTTGACGAGATCTTCAAAGCGTGTTATCGTCACTTTACCGCTCGGGTCGTGAGATTCTGGATTGCGCACGTTGGGGTCCTCATCGTCCTCCGCGATCGGTTCGGCAAAATAGTCGTGAAGCAGACCACGCCGAGAGTGGGCTCCCGACTCGTACAAGGCGATGAGCGACAGTGGGATGAAGAAGATGAATGTCATTACGGCCTTGTTGATGGCAACGTATGTCTTCCTGCTGATAATTGGCTCAAGAGGGACGATAAAGAACACCTCGATGATATTGAATGGCGGGGGATACACGAATCGGTCTGGTGCACGAACTAGGGGGGTCAGATGCTGTCATTTTGAGGGATCCTTACTCATATCAATCGTCTTGCCTGCAAAGAATGTGAGGTATTCATCCGTCGCGTTGTCGTAGATCACCCCGTACGCGGTTCCGAAGAGGGCGATAAGAATGTTGAGCAGAATGATGACCGTCAGGAAGTTCCAGAAGTAGTACACGATCGTCCCGTATGGAGGTCCAAAGTTCTTGGCGGCAGAGTCAAAGTCGGGGTCGCCGAGGATTGCGCGACCGAGATTGTTGATCAGCTGCCAAAGGCCGTAGTCGTCCACTTCCTGGTCGGCCATGTCGAGAGCGTACATGGACTGGACAAACCCAATGGCGAGGATGCCGAGAAGTATGAAGAAGATGGCCGACTCGCGCAGCATTCGGAACACCACTACCTGCAGCACGCCCACGGTCTTGAATCCCTCAAACACCGTGATGAGACGCAGCCAGATGAGCGGTGCAACGCACGCAAGGATCTGGAAGCTGCGGTAATGCAGCTCCTTGCGCTCCTCGCTCTCAGAATCCAACCTGATTCCCGCAACGCGCAGCATGAATGCGCTCAACAGGAGGACGTAAGTGATAAGACTGTTGATAGTCCAGAATTTCTGACAGTGGCATTAGCAGAATAGCAGATATGAGTTCTCACAAAGAGGACCGCAATGGAGGATGAGATACCAATGCTCTGGATGTCAACAATGGTCAGTAAGTGCGCCGTACTTTGATGACGCGGCGAAGCTCTATCTGTCAGTTTCAATGAATGAGACGAGGACGCACCGTCGATAAGGAACGCAAACGTCATGACGTAAAGCGCAATCTCCCAGATGTCAAACTTGTGGAGCGGATCAGTCGCCTCGATAGGGCTAAGCTGTTAACATCATCAGGTTGGCTCAGCCCATACCTTTCCACAGCTTGCGAGTAGATGAACAAAAACACTAGCCAGACGACAATCTTGAAGTAGTTCTGGTAGCGCGGTACGGCCAGACGACTTGGGTTGAAATGGTCCCAGAATCCGCCACGATCCTGTGCCTTGTGGTACTCAACGTAATCAATGTCGCCCTCGCCATTGTTACACTGTACCCAGTCTCCGGTCCAGAGCGCATGAACAACAGTCTGAGCCTCGTTTGATGAAAGGAAGAGCTGCGGTCAGCGCGCGTTACACCGGGTGACGCACTGTACAATGTTGATCAATCGCAAGCTCTAGAGCACACGTCGCTGCAGAGGTATCTCCATCGCGCTGGGTATACCGCAGGCGTGTGCTCATAACGCTGGGTAGTCGATGACGGGGCACATCGTGGGTCAGCCGCCGCGCAACCATCTCACACGCTGTCGCTCGGCACAGATTCTCTTGATAATCCGCCTGGTTTGTTTGGCCTTCTTCGAGGAACATGCGCCGTGCAGCTAGGAGACTAGTGTGAGCGATGGCGCTTCTGCATCAACCATACCAGAATGGAACAGATTCGCAAAAGTCCCCTCCGGCCTTGTAGTATGCCTTGACGACTTGCGGGGTGACAATGTCAGAGGTCGGGGACGTAATATCGTCCAATTCCACCTGGATGGGAAGCAGGACATTGGTCATTGCGCGCACTCGGCGTATAATCACTAGAGCACGTTAGCATGAGGGACGCATCGACCGGACGTACAGGTAACAGTATCCGGCTCCGGCTCGAGCGACGCCGTGCTGGTGAACGACCGCCGATCCTCGACATCCTGCGCATCAGCAGTCGTACTCAACAGATGCCTCACAATGTCGCTCATGATTTCAGTGACTGTTGGATAGATGGGGGACAAGATTGAAATCGAGACATCGAGCTCGTCTCATGTCTGCAGTTGGGCTTTGGTAGTCGCAAACAGTTGTCGGGCCGAGGCTAGGACGTATCTCGGAGACGACGTCATACCGCATTCCGTCGTTGTTGTCGTCATCAATTTCGTTGGTCTCCACATTCTGCATCACGTGCGCACTGTTGCACAGATAAAGCGACAACGAGATCGAGAAACAACACGGCTTATCATGCTTATCGGCAGTGATCTGCGTGCTGTTAATGCACTGTAGACTTCACCGACAGAAACCCTTGCGACCTTCCGGCGCGGTTGGTTGCACCGCAGCTACAAGGGCTATGATTCCGATACGTTGTCGTGTGGTGCCAGGGGCAAGTGAAGAGCTACAGAACGGAACAAGGGAACGCTCAGGAGAAAATAACGCAGCTGGACGAACGAGAACAGGGTGCGCCAAGAAGCTGGCACAATAATGCTCTACCTCATTG
Source organism: Apiotrichum domesticum (assembly GCA_001599015.1). Lineage (NCBI taxonomy): Eukaryota > Fungi > Basidiomycota > Tremellomycetes > Trichosporonales > Trichosporonaceae > Apiotrichum > Apiotrichum domesticum. The sequence goes on along the minus strand of BCFW01000007.1, from coordinate 166,231 downwards.
TTGGATAACACCTCGTTCCAGTTGCGGACGCGTGGGCTGCGTGGGACCAGCTTCGAGCTCAGCTGTCTCGTTTCCGTATCTGCATAAACATACTATCTCGCAAACTCGGGGTACGAAGGCTATCATAGCCTGCACTACGTTACAACAGCGAGGGCTACGAGGACAACGAGACCAACTACAGCGTGCCGGACGGAAATGGATCTCGTCGCGGAGCTGCGCCCGTTCGCCAAGGAGCAATGAACAGCAACGCATCCCCTCTGCTCGCCCCTATTGAGGCATAGTCTAAACTCTTCCTCATCGCCGTCTTTGGGATTGGGAAGTAGGCAGTTGAGCGTGGGTGGAATGCTTGAGCAACTGCGGGCCCGCTGTACTCGGTGTCGTGGTTGTCTACCCACAGCTGGCCGTCGAACCGGAGGCAGCAGCTCTCCGTGGCGCCGGCCTTGCCGGCGAGGGTTCGGTTTGTGTCACGGCCACAAGGGAGATGGGCGCAGACCAGGGCTCCAGGATTGGTGGTAGTGTTGGGCCACCGCGGGTTGACGCGCAAGCACATACCCGGTGTATCCGCATTGGTCACTATAGAGGTGTTTGCCGTGGTGGTGGTCGAGACTGCGATATCGCTGGACAACGAGACTGCCGAAGACATGTTGAAGGCTGGGGCTATGTAGTTTCGAGGACCTCATGAGTCGATGCCCTTATAAAGCATGGATCCGTGGACGCTGTGTTCAGAAGGTCACATGCATAGACAAGGTTGCTGGTAACCTAGACATGCTGTCTTGGCAGCGACACCCCCCAGCTCCAAGGTCCAACACACATTGGGCAATGTCCAAAGTCGTCCAGACATAAGTCGCCCAGGTTCACCAGTTTCCTCACGTGCATGTAAGAGCTTGTTATCGGTGCCTCTCATCGTCATTACAGCACCCACCCTCGACGTTTGGTACCTCAAACCGGATGTTGCACTTCAAGCCGAGCACCACAAATCAGGTTATGATCGTGGGTAGCACGTTCGGACCATTCCAACTCTTCAGGGGGGGCACGCACCACGCTTCCACTGTACTAAGGCCGACCGTTGGGCCGGTCGTCCCATTTCGAAACCACAAAAGAATCGTGACAAGTCGAGATGGACGAGAATCCAAGGACTAACTCGCTACTGACAGTGCCTGACGACGCCGTTGTGTAGCGTGAAACTCTCACCAGAAACTCTAAAATGAAGAACACACGTGAAGACCATGCAGAATGTGGTCATCAGAGCGTTGTTGCGTGCCTGTAGCAGTCCTCCCGATTTTTCATCCGGATTCCTGGCATGCCCATACCAGAGGAGAGTCAGAAGTTGCGCCTTTGCGAGACGGTCGACTATTCTTCTCCGTGTCTTGCTTCGAAGAAACGAGAGAAAAGACTGATAGTGGCTACCGACAAGTTAAGCTGTCATTCTGATCTGCGCGCTGATTTCACTGCTCGCCACCTTCGCTGCACCGCGGCCCCCCTCCCCCCCTTCATCACCCGCTGCCACAGAGACTAGAGCCTCGAAGGTTACAAGGCGTGCGACATCCGCGTTGTAATCCCAGTTTGCGGCAGACGCGATAGAACGTAGCAGAAGGTTCAGTGGCCAAGCTGCCAACGCCGAGCCAACACGGATAGACACAGCCACCTTCCAGACTACTCGGGACAAAGCGTTGGTGAGCCTGAGTTTAGGCAGCCACACTCAGCAGTACTTGCGCGAGTGTGGTTGAAATGCAGAATCGGTCCGGATGCAGGACAAACCGAAAACTCCAATGAACGGAGCAATCACACATGCCAGAAGGCAGTGCTTGCCAGAGAACAGGGCTTGCCAGAAGACATTGCTTGCCAGACGACAGTGCTTTCCAGAAGACAGTGCTCCCTGTTCAGAGCCGCCGGGAGAGGATCCATCAGAAAAGGGGTATGCCACTGTCTGTTCTTTGTGCTACTTGCCCTGCCCGATGTGCTCCACAGAGCGCGGAATGGTCTTGCGTGAGCGTCTAAGAAAGCTTAGTTCGAATGGCGACTCCAACGACACGAGAGTGATCGAGAGCTATGGGGATGTGATCAACGACAGTTCGGAGGCCGCGCGTCCTTCTGATCCCCACTCCAGTCTCACTGCGCAACAATGACATCCCGACACTCTTTGACGCACTCCAATATCATATTGTCTGCAATCAATCAATGATGATCGCATATATTGCCTTTTATCCGGTTGCTGTACGGCTGTGGAGCCTGCTGTAGGGCTGTGGGCTCCACAGCAGCGATGCAATCGTACAGCCTCCGTAGTGTCAAGCGTTTTTCAGTTCAGTAGTTTCAGTAGTTTATTGTCGACAACCTTCTTAACCTCGGACGCTAGAAGCCTCCACAATGCTTCCAGTTCTCAGGCCATTCCCCCCCTACGAACCTTCTGTAACTCCGGCAGTGCTGCGGCGCTGCGCATTATTATCGGCCAGCTCCACTGGGCAATACCACACTGCTCTGTGGCGTATGGCTGTGGTGCTAATTAGCACATCCAGAAAACTCCGAGTGCATGTGACCTCGGTGCGTGGTGCTTATTTTGCTTCCAGACTGCAAGTGTCGGAATGGAATATGGTACTGCGCCTCTGCACAGCCAGGCACCAGTGCTATACATTACACCGCCAAGAGAATGCTGAGCTCATACTCTGGGGAGAAGGGGAATGTATGTTGGTTCGTGATGTTCTCAAGTCTTTCGAAGGACGCGTAAGCCTGTCATGAGGGCAGTGAGAGATGGGAGTATGAGGATGTTGAACGAAACAGAAACGCGGAAGGGAGTGCTCGAGCACGATATAAAATGGAACATGACACAGCGATTTGCACTCCAAGCCACATCCTCTCTTGTCCTCGCTCAACTTTAACAGCACGCAATATGCTCGTCGACACCGTCCTGTTCACCGTGCTCGGTAAGTTTGACACTTCATGTGTCTCTGAACTCCGTGTTCAAACTTTTATACAATGACTCCTAACTCCCAGCCGCCGTAGCCACATGGGCCACTCCGCTCCCCGCCTCCTCTTCTAAGAGTGCGGCTGCCATGTCATTCCATTTCCTCAAGCCCAGGTCTCACAGCACTTGCGAACGCACTTGCGAGTCCCTGAGTGTCGCCAAAGTGATTTGCAGCGAGACGGGGAACATGGTGTACAACACCACCGTGCCGTGCCTGTTGACCATTTGCGACGTGAGTATACTGCCTGGCGAGGGTGGCGTTAATCCGGTCAAGAGCCAGGACTGTTAAGAGTGCCCCATTTGTGGACGAGCAGTAGTGATCAAGGTTTTAGTCCCTCGTCGCTTACCGTTACAGTGGAACAACCTTGCAGAGTACCGGAGGTGCGACGCCTGCCTGGGCACGGACTCCGATGTGACCTTAACCGCGATTGCTGAACTGGTCGAGATTTGCAACGAAGCCAACCTGACTGTCATAAACGAGTGGAATACTGCTGGCTGCCAGTGTACGTAAATGTCAAAGGGTGACCTTCACTGTCATTCAATAGCATCAGCCATAAAGCATACTGACAGTTCACAGGCTGAAGGACCTCATTGTGGCCGTCCATCCCAATTATACGTTTTTTGACCTGCCTCGTTGAATTCGCGCCCGACTTTCTAATATTCAACCGCCCTACTACTCGCAGACCGTGGAATAACAAAGTTCAGAAACACGGAACAGCAAATGAAGACAAGAAACGCACACGGAAACATTGGAAACATTTATACGTTATGGTCAACAGGCAAGAGATCAGTTCGTTAGTTAATGCTGTGATGTGACAATGTAAACTTGAGGTACCCGACGCTCACGACGCTTTGTTAGCTTTGTTCCTCACTTACGCCTGTGCGGAGAGACAGTGCGGACGCTGTGCACTCCATAAACGATCGCCTCCTCGGAACATTAAATGCGATGCACAAGCGGTATGGGGTGTGTGGATGTTGCTGGGGTCAAAGGCCTGGACTGGACACCAACGGTCTCAACTGACCGCGTCTGCTCAGGGCTCACAAGGCTTTTAAGCTTTCTTGGATTAGTCCCCACGTGTGTTAAATCATGGTTAGCAGAGTACGCGTCCAGAGACGCGTCCACCTTATGTTTCCACAACGAGAGACATCCAGGGAGGCTGTTAAATCCGTCGGAAGCGAATGTGGGCCAAAACTCCCAGCTCTCGATGAACCCACCCTTTGTTCCTGGTCCGTGTTGGCATTTCCTACCGACAAATTCCTGCGAAAGCCTGAATCGATGGTCTCGACTACCCCTACGGCAGTGCAGCCACATGGGAGAACGAGCGGAAGCCCAGGAGCAGTCGAGTGCGGTAGCCGTTTCGGGGTTGGAACAAAGTGGGACGCATCACAAAGACGTACGGGCTTTTCTGGATCACCCGGTCCCTTACCCCTCTCGGAGCCGTTTCGGCCCGGATCCCGTAAATTGTAAGTACAGATGCTAAGAAGGTTATCCCGAATATACGGTTCTCTTGCCACAGCGCGTCGCAACAGCGCAATCTGGGACCCAATCTCCGGTGCGTCTGACCCTTGTAACAGAGTGCGGAAGGCTGCTGCTCCGTCGGAAAGCGAACTTGGCTGCCTGACGGAGGGATGGGGCGGCGGGGTTGAGGGGAGTGGGGTTGAAGGACAGAGGCAGATCGAAAGCCTTCAAACAATTCAAGAAGGACTGGCCAGGCTAAACGCGACACCAAAGAGTATAAAAGGGCTTCACTGGATACAGCAACTCCCCAGCTCTCTGAACTCTCTCAACGCAACTCACCGGCCCATCATGCTCTTCAACACCATTGTCGCCTCGTCCTTCGGTAAGTGCTTCCGTGTATCTTCGGAACATGCTTCGACTTGGGACAACTTTCTAACCGCCACAGTCGTCGTTGCCTCTGCCGCGACCGTCGCCAAACCTAACCTCCTGGCACGCCAGCTCGCAGGAGGCCTCCCTTCGAACTGCATGTCCCAGTGCCAGGCTTTCACTTCTGCCGCCGACGCATGCTTCTCCGGAAGCACCGATGCGTGCCTCGACGCCGTCTGCAACGTGAGTCGAGTCCCACCATTGCCTGCTCGATGTACCACCTTGCGCACTGATAGCTTGGTGCCTTCTTCCGTACGCCAGAGGTACTAACACACCCAGGCAAACATGGCGGCACTGGACAGCTGCGTCACCTGTCTGGATGCTTCCGGTGCCAATCTCGGTTCTACTGTCAGCCAGCTCAAGTCAAGCTGCCAGGCGCTGGGCAAGAACAAGGGAGGCTCGGCTGGCGCCACCAACGTCAACAACAACCCCAGCACCGCCTCGCCGTCCTCTTTCGGCAACAGCAACACTAACAACGGCAACACCGGTACCAACCAGCCGCAGGGTATCAGCTTCAACGGCAGCAATGGCGGCGCCAGCATGAGCGGTGCCGCCAACCCGTTCAACACAGCCGGCAGCGCGCCCAACACCCAGAACCAGCCCAACATGCCTCCCCCGGCCAACGGTGCTAACGTGAGTAATTGCTGCAATCTCAAGTTTAGTGAAACCGCCTGCTAACCCTTGCAGTCTCGCGCCGTCGCCTCCCTCGGTCTCCTTGCCGTTTCGGTCGCCGCCGCGCTTTTCTAATTTCTGCTTTAGATCTGGACACTGTTAATCTATCTACCCTCCATGCATATAACTAAGGACACTCATTTTTCTTGCTGCTTGTCGGGAAGTGGACCCGATGGCGCAACCACAGACCTGGAGCTTTTGAATGATTTGTCGGTGTGATGATGAGCCCATCAAATACCGATGTACAGTACCACTACGTCTCCTGTGCCGATTCGGCAGCTCGGCAGTTACTTGCTGCCGAGCTTCTTGTTTGGCTTTGTAGACCGGTGTAAGGAAAGTCTTCTTTCCTTCTCCTTCCCGTCAACGTTTCACACCACATAGACACGGGATGGAGATAGCCGCACTTGAGCCCAACAAACACTGGGATCGCATCGCATCAATACAATGTCAGTGGAAACCCTGGGGGCGGGGCACGGCCCGACGTATGGGCTAACGGTATCCAACTCCTGAGGACCATCGGGTACCTTCTGAACCCTTGCAATCGACCTCTCACACTGTCCGAATGCAGTGAGTTGCTGGTGCGGAAGGCGCACAAGATGAGCTCTCATCCGCGCGGCAAGCACCAGGGTCAGGAACAGGATTCCGCATCCGATCCAGAAGTTTCAGAAGAGTTTGGCTACAGTTGCAATCCCGGACACCTTTGGCAGCCAGCAGCCAGCCAGCTGCAGCCAGCCTTGCCCAGCTTTTCAGGGAATTCAAGACCAAGCGGATGTTAACAAGGTTAACGACAATAGGCGTCGTCTGAGCGCGGTGTGGGCGGGGGCAAATGACCATGAACGGTAGCATGCAGAATGTGGATGACGGTGAAGGACGCACTACACGCAGCGATGCCGTTCGATCCATAGCACAAGATACATAAACTCATTCTGCCAGTACTACTCTTTACTAGCCATTCGTTTTCTGTTCACCAGGTCGGGGCGTCTTAACCGCCCATGCGTGATTCGCAGTTTATCGATCTGCTACAAGCGTGTAGGCGCACCCCTGGACTCTTCTGCGGTAAGATTGGAGCGCACTGCTTCTTGATACTGGGAAACTGAGAATCTCACTTTGACTTGATTAACGAATCTGATAACACTCGTGGGCATCACTCTCCTACAGCACCGAAACGGCACAGTATGAAGCTCAGCAAACATAACAAGGCTTACAATGTCTCTTGAGGTTGTTCTGCACAGGTCCGCCAACAGCTCCATGGTATTGCTCTGTTGTCAGTGGTTCTGGGAGGGCGAGCGAGAGAAGTGGCCGTCGTAGGAGCCGAGTCTCGAGAGGCGGGCGATGTGGAGGGGCATAATGGGCGTGGTGGAGGGAGTGATCGAAGTTCAGCGGCACTGCTTTCATGTCACCCATGCTAACATCTCCTTCCACTTGCTTCTCCAGTCACGAGCGATAACTGCCAGGTGCCAGGTACGCCAGGTCGGCCTTAGTGGACAGGCCGGTATTGGGCGCCGCGCTACCAACCAAAGTCCAGTGCAGAAGAACAGGATTCTTAAACGAGTGGGACGCAGCGCGTCCCAATACAAGCCGCGAGACCTCCTTGAGCGATTATCGCCTGGAGGGACCAGCGAGCACACACTCACCTGCACCGTTCATGCCTTGAGAACGTCCTGGACTTACTCACCACAAGAACAGTAAGGTCATCCCACGCATAAAACAGCATTGTGAGGTCATGTGCCTGGCTTGACGGCCCCCAGCGACGGCACTCCCAATTGAGAGGGCAGTACCTGGTAGACTGTGGCATGTCTCGTCACACGTGTTTCACTGTACGCGACGTTCATCACGATAAGAGCTCCGCACGGTCTGGATTCAGTTTGTTGGAATACTACTGTCAGTGAACCCCCTCGGCCACGTTGGAATCCCACTGCACCGCCTCACGTTGCCATGACAGCAGTTTGAACCAGTGGTGCCTGGCCCCAAGGCCCAACAATGACGCCGGATCTTGATCTTGCCAACCAGAAGAGGCAGTTCGGTGCCTCCATCCACCATAACGTGCCTTACTGACATGATGACATCGTGCTGATCTGGCTATGCAGCTACGGTGCACTTGTGATAATGCGCACATCACTACCGGTGGTACAGCACACGGCGTCGTGATGGCCCAAGGTGAGTAAGACCCAGGGTTACGGTCACCATGGCCACCACAAGTTCCTGGAACTTGGAGGGAACTCTGAGCCTTGATGCACGCTCTGATGATGACGAGCGAACATGAGATGGTGGAGCGGAGTCTCATCACAACGCCTGCCGTATGCATTGCAGAAAACAGCTGCAGTTCCCGTCACTGCTCTGTGTGTCCCACTTCCAACTGTTACCAATTCGCAACAAAAATGCTCGCTCGCATAGCACTCCTCACCACGCTCGGTATGCACCCTCATGACCTGAAACCACGACTGACTACCTTACAGCCGCAAGTGTCACGGCCGGCACTATCGACTTCCCCGAATGGATGGGATATCAGGGAGACGTCAGCGTCAAGTCCTTCACGTACCCGAGTCGCTGTGACGCCGACTGTCAACCGGTCAAAGACGCCTTTGGGAGCTGCCCCAACCCGGACAAGCGGTGCCGGGACGCTATCTGTGCTGTACGTATCTACCGTAGCTTTCAGCAGTCGGGAGCTACTACTGTTTCATCCCTTCCCAACCAGTTGAACTTCTCCCACTCTCTGACTCATCTAGCTGACCTTGCCTAGAAGGATACGGCCAGCTCATTCATCAAATGCAACATGTGCACTGGAATGTCTCCCGACGCAGCCAACAAGTCTGCGCGCAACTTGGAGCTCGCATGCGTTGCAGACCAGTCGATGTCCAACCACGCCGCGGTAAGTAGCTGCAACAATGGTATCGGCATAAACGAGGGTGTTGACGCAATTACATAGCCCCGCATCGTCCCTCTTGCCTTTATCTGCATCGCCACCGCCGTTGCCGCGGTTCTGTACATGTAAGAAAGAGAGGCCGCGTGAAGCAACCTGACATGGTCAAAATGTGCTCGGGGTGGTCAAGCACAAGATGTGATACTGATAAGCCAAGATCGGGTGTGTCATGTTTCACCGTTAATAATGTCTGATGCAAGATTCCGAGAGATCGAGATAAGCTTGCGGGGAATGTCGGTGTTCATTGACTATTGACCAATGGCAAGGCCAAAGGCATCGGAATGAATCAAAGGAAGTGATTGTCGGACACACTGGACAGTCTTGGCCGGCTATTCAGAGCAAATATGCTGCACCAGTGGACTTACATAGACTGTGAACGCGTCCCAGCCAACCAAGACTCGCATTGGGTGGCCGGACACAACGGCACTCCACCCACACACCGGTATGGGGACATATCTGTGCTATGTAGCCGAGGTAATCATACAAAGACGGAACTTGAGGAGCTGCTAAGACGTATGTCACACAACACGGTAAAGTAGCAGGTCCCAACGGAAGCTTCTTCTGAGAATGCTCCGTGTGCGATAGCGTTGATTGATCACCGAGGGCTTGTCGGTGTGAAGTCTCCGGTGACCGCCACCGCGGTGCGCACTGTCAGTTGCGCACGCGTAGCATGGAGAATTATGAACGTGTTTCAACGTCGGAGAGGTGAGCGGCTCATCAACTGCCTCCCGCGCCTCTGAGGACGCGGATGTGGCCCGAAACGGACCGAGTTGCGTTCCGTCTATCCATAGGTATAACGGGGCCCTTTGTACATAGACCACACGATGGCAAACGGCGCGTGTCGCATCCTGAGAGGCGAAACCAGCAACAGCATCATGGTGACAGTATGTGACAGGTCACTGTCGTATCTGTTAAGGGAGGGGTTAAAGCATTGGTGCGCCCGAAAGCAAAGCACTGCCGCAGTGAGTGTCTTTAGTGCTATTACTTCTGATGAGGCATGGTGGTGAATGAGAAAGGAGTAGTGACTGACACGAACAGGCCGTTACCATCTCGGTTGGCCTCCGTCGGTGCCGCTGTGGTTGTGGGACTTCTTTAGATATCACTGTATTAGTGCTCGCAGATGTACTGTTGTGGAAATCGCTGGCCGCTTATGAGGAGCTGTGCTGGGAACGTAATGCTACCTCTGTGGGTTTCCTTCAGCATCACAATGGAATGCCACTGATCAACAAAGGCTTTCACAATGCCCCTAGGCCAGATGGATATCGCCATCACTGTATTCCTTCTGTAATGTTCTCCCGACAGTGTTGTGAAATGTAATTGTCGTTGATTGCTGCCAATCTCACGGCGCGCTCACCGTCGAAGTTGAGTGCTACGACAATCCGATCCCTATGGACGGGTGCAGAATGCCCTGAGTAAAGCCTCCGAGAATACACTATCTCAACCAACTTGTGTCTGCTTGTTCGCGAAGGTATCGCATGGCGACAAGGTTGACACCTGGCGAGAACTAAAGAGATCAAGGGCGACGGCGGTGATCTGAACAGCATGATCATGCGGTGCAGATTGTGACAAGCGTCCTCCCACGCGTTTCCTCCGAGATTATCGCGCTGTTGTCATTTCAGCCTAAACCGTAAACTTGACCGCCCACTCGATAGATCTCGGGCCGAGATACAAACACAGGATCACGGGAGTGCGGGAAGCGCTCTGCCAATCGCAGACGGGATGTCGCAGATGAACTCTAGTAAGGAGATCTGGGGCTGTCCGGCGCGTGCACCGATCTCGGACACATTATGACAGGAGCTCGGATGCATCATGACATCTCATCGTGGAGGGGCGATGATTTTTCGCTGTGTATTGCTGTACGTGGTGTTTCAGAGATCAGAATAAGCTCCAGGATGCAGATCTGAGCCAAAGTTTGCAAACCTACTCTTAGAGGACAGCGCTTAGACAGCGGTTTGCTCCCACTCGTTCCAAACTATAAGAGGAACACTGCTACGATGTTCTCTCACTTCATCATATCCATCATGCTCTTCCACACCGTGCTACTCACCGTTTCCGGTACGTGTCTGGAGTTGCTGGCTGTAGTTCACAGCTAACTGTTTAGCCGCCACCGCTTGGGCAGATCCCGTTTCTCAAGCCCCCGCTCCCTCCCAGTCCGTTACCCGTGCATACGCTGGTTTTGGGAGGCCCAAGTACGGAGCCAGTTCCGCCAACTGTACGGAAGTCTGCAAGCCCGTCTTCCCAATGGCGGACGCCTGTGGCAATTACAGCGCCGTTGACATATATCCAAACGGCACCAGATCTGTCGAGCCCTTGAACCACACCGAATGCGCCGATGTTATCTGCCACGTACGTTCCGTGTCGTGAGGGATCACGCTTTTCCGACTCTCCACTGGGTCGCACACTGACAATTGCAGACGGACTTTATCAACCACTTGACCCGCTGCGAGGCGTGTATGCGCGACATGACACTGGAAAGCATCAATGAGAACGCGCGCTACTACCAGGAAGAGTGTAATAAGCGGGGCAGGCACGTGGACACACCCGAACCCGCGCCACCGCTCGGTAGTAACAAAGACAAGAGTAGCGCGTCGGGCAGGGCGGTGAGCAACGCCAATGTGAGTGATCTGGTGATATGGAGACTGGTCGGCCTTTTAGCAAGGTGATGCTCACAGTGTGCAGATCCACGCCATCATCTCCCTCAGCGCGGCCGGTCTGGTGATCGCAGCGACTTCTCTTCTGTAACACCATTCTGGAGATCTGAGAATTGACTTCACTGTTACACCCCGTACAGGGCTTGTTGTAGACAGGTGCACAAAGTCGATTAAATTAGTCCTCCACAAGACAGGTGCTGTAGAACCACTGTAGATGTCGTCGATGTTAAACCTTGGACTGCACTTTCCTGCAGTGGTTAGCAATACATGGGTTCGCACAATGTCCCTAGGTCGAATCGCTATCGCTTTCTGTCGAATTTGAGTCATGTGGGTAATCTCTACTCCATGGACGGATGCAGAATGCCCTGAGTAAAAGTCTCCGAGTGTAAAATCGGAGCGCAAAGATCTCCCCAAACCATCAGGTCACCCCCATGTCTGTCAGCTTGCTCTTGTTCATGCATAGAGGCAACAGCAGCTTGTAGCAGCCTGCTGGCAGCATCCACAACTCCCTTGGGTTGTAGGCTGAGGGCCCGGTACAGGAGTAAGGCACTGTAGTTGTCTGCGGCGGCTTTTTCCCTCTGGCTTTCCGCCTATTTTTTGTGCGGTTCCACGATCGCTCTCCTGTGTAGAATCGGAACGGCATTATGTCACGGCATCGCGGAGGGCGATGCGTTCTGCTGTGTATTGCTGTACGCGCTGTTTCAAAGATCAGAGATAAGCTTCAAGATGCAGATCTGAGCGGCAGCCGCAAACTTTACCTTGGAAGGCAATCGTCCAGGCAGTGTTAGTGGCATGCACATGCATACATTCGTCATACCATAAAAGGTGCCCTGTTTCGTCCTTTCACTTCAACATACCCATTCCCAACATGCTCTTCCACACCGTGCTTCTCACCACTTTCGGTACGTACCCGAGTTCGCTCGCTGCAGGTCACAGCTAACAGTCTAGCCGCCACCGTCTGGGCAAACCCTGTCTCACACAATGGCGTCTCAGTCATTATGAGCAGAGACCTCCCTAAGGACCAGTACAGAACTGTAGCCAAGCAGCGAGGCTGTCTGGACGTCTGCGAGCCTGCCTTCCCTATCCTGGACGCCTGCGGCAAGTTCAAACTCGAGATAGGTCTGAACGGCACCATGACCGTACCATTGGACCATCCCGAATGCGCCGATGTAGTGTGCAACGTATGTCCCATGTCGTGACCCACTTTCCGTGTATCGCACTCTGACAATTGCAGACAGAGATTCTCAACCACTCGGCCCGCTGCGACGCATGTGTTGGCACCGTCACACGGGGAAGTATCGACGAGGCATTGCTCGCGACCCAACAGAAGTGTAACGTATTGGGTAAAAAGGTGGATAAGCCCGCCCCTGCGCCGCCCCTCCGGAGTAACAGTCGTAACAGCGCACCAGGAAAGACAGTGAGCAGCGCCAATGTGAGTCTGGAGGACTGGTCGGACTGTTAGCTGGGTAATGCTCACCGAGTACAGATCCACACCATCATATCCCTGAGCGCGGCCAGTTTGGTCGTCGCAGCGACGTCTTTTCTGTAGTATCAATGCCAATCAATACATGCACTGTTATCCTTCGATGCTGACTGGGCTTGTTGGAGACAGGTGCGGAAACAGTTCTCCTTTATCATATATGCACTTTGACTTCGGGTAACACGAGAAGCAGTTAGATCGCTAGCCACCAAGGCCAGGGACGAATGCGAAAGTGACGGAAGGTTAAGCAATGTCAGTCGCAGAGGATACTCTGTTCCGCAGAAATCGCGACATCGCATACCAGTACAGTAGTCGTCAGATCGCGTTCGTTGACGATTTGCCTGAGCCAAATTGATCAAGGATGTTAGCGCGGTAGCGACCCTGCTTTACCACGCAGTGCCTCGAACAAGGGAAGGCCATGAACAAGCCCAACCCCGCAACGCCCTCGTGTTTCATCCGGGTGGGGTAGGGATGGTAGTGAGCAGCACCAAGGTGAGTAATGGAGCCCAAATGCAGTGAGAAATCGGAGAAGTAGGAATGGGCGATCTCAAGGAAGCACATATCGGCCGGCGTGTTCCTCGTCGCAACCTCTTTATAAGACCACCATGAGTTGCTTGTGACTACTCCTGTAAGCGGCGGGTAAGCCAGCATCCTTCATGTTAGTAGCAGCCCTAGTCATAAACGTAGAATCACCGTAGATGTGGTCGGTGTGAGACATAGTACTGTTTTGCTTCGCAGTGAGTAGCAGAACGAGAATCATCTGCGGTGCTTCAGCCGGGGCCTTCCGCCCGCACTGGCTGCTGGACCACGACTTTCACTGGATCGTGAGTGTTGCGGGTATGCACGTCTCATCAGACCCCTAGATCAGGCAATCACCGCCTCACTCAATCGGTTCGCGATCTGATTAGCCTGCACCCCTTCTCTAGGCGCACCACCTGGCCGATGGCACCTCTCAATCCCTCGATTTGGGCATGTCATAATGCAAGCAGTGTTCCGTGTTCGATAGCGCACCCGCGGTCGAAACCGCCTTGTAAGAATGGGTACGTCTTCTTCAAGGTCAGCATCCCCCCTTCACTCTTCCACTCCGACCTCGCTCAGAGCCCAATCCCGCCAAGTGCAGCATCATAAAGCCAAAAATACTCAGTAATGTATGGGCGGTCAGACCGGTCAGAAGTCCGTCAGAGTCAGCATCCCTCCCTACCCATTCCCCCCCCCCCCCCCCTCCCCCCCAATCCCCGAAGATCCCAATCCGCCCAATGCAGTTGTGTCACATCCTCTATGCCTGGAGGCTCTTCTCGAGCTTGGCCTCCATGTTCGCAGCCAGTGGCGGCACGCCGTCTGCCGTTAGTGTGGATAAGCAGATAGAAAACGTACATTGCAAGCGGTCGCTGATGTACTTCTTTGCGAGGTCGGGACGGCCGAGCTTGATGCAGCGTCCTGGTGTTAGTGGCGTTGAGGCAAAGCGGAGAGTTATGGCTGAGGCTTCGGTGCCGGCCACCCAGTCCCCGATCTCCGGAACCACGTCTGAAGTCACACATCTGAAGGGCCTGGGTGTCACGGCCGTTCGAGGTGCAACCAGCCTTTCCAGTTCCCTACCCTCCGCAGCATGTCGACGGCACTCACCAACAAGTTCCGTGGCGGTCTGGTTCGTGACCCGCATTCCGGCAACACGCCACGAACGGAGGATCTTCTCGAGGCCCTCGAGGTCCTCTGCCGAATCCGAGAGCTGGATAACCTTACGCAGTGTGCCGACACGGGTAGCCTTCTTGTCGAGGATGGACGCCGCCACTTCGGCGCGGTACGCGGCGCGCGACGAGGATCCCGCGGCAGACGACTCGACCGAGCCGAAGAGGTCGTCCTCGAGCTCAACCTCCTCCTCCACCTCGAGCGTCGCCTCGGGCTTGGCCTTCTTCGCGACTGCGGTGAGTAAGAGAAGCGGGGATAGACGTACGGCTCGGGGTGGTGTGCAGCGCGCGCACGGGGCGGAAGGATACTGCGCGGCGGAGGGCGAACATTTTGGGAGTGGTGGTGGTGTGTGTTGATGTTGTTCGGAGATGGTGGTCTCTTGATCTTTTTTCCGACCTCGAGATGCTCGACAATCTCAAGAAGTCGGAAGATCGAGAGATCGGCAGAAATTATCACGTGATAGTATCGTGTATTTACATAACTAAACGTGGCCGTGTAATGAAAATCGTAGCGTCCCGTCCACGCACATTTCATTGCGCCGCCTCGTCATCCATGACTGGACTGACTGGATTGGATCCGCGCTAGGATCACGCTGGCTTCTAGCGTCCCCCCGCGGCTGTGTATAGCTCAAGGATCGGCAGCAGATCAGCATGTGTTTTTGTTTGTGTGGTGTCTCATCTTCAATGCCAACTAGCTCAGTATCATGCATAGCCATCTCGACAAATGCGTATTTGCAGAGAATGCATACATGTACTGTACATGGAAGCAGGCGTAAAGTGGCGCATTGGTGGTGCCAACAGTGTATGCATGGTGAGAGAGAAATGGGCGGAAAGAACACCCGCAGCCCTCTACCGAAGCGGACCGCACGCGCAGTCGCTGCCCCTGTGTGGTGCTGTATCAGACTCCGTCCGTCCTGGGTGGGGTGCCGGCAACGACGTGTCAGGAAATGAGACGGAGCACAGCACAGCTGCAGCACTGCTGCACCAAGGCAATGGATGCACAAGCTCTGTATGCATGCATGTGCGTGTCCACCCCATGCACACACTCTTATGCATTCCACTGGCTCTTCTGTTGTTTCTGTTCTGTCTTCTGTCTGTTCTTGGGTCTCCGTTTGTCGTCACAACGCCATCCATCAGCCACCAGCGACACCACCAACCACCCCACGCATCATTCTTCGGCTCCTCCCACTATTCGAGAGTCTCCCACTTTCCTTCCCCCAGCAGTGATCACCTAACCCGTCTTCCCTTGCCTCGCTCTCCCGCTTCTCGGCAGTTTCCACTTCCCTTTGTTCTCTTTGTTTTCATCACTTCCCACACACACACCCTTCCACGCCTCCTCCGTCAGGCGATTATAAAACCGCACGAGTGCGCCGTCGTATCCGCAGACACACACTCATATGCGGTCGACCACCCATCGACGCACCCAGTATACCGACGACGACGACATTGCCGACCCGCGTCCGTGGGAGACGCGCGTATCCCCCTCCGCCTACGGTTCGGCACGAGACAAGTCGTCCGCACTAGAGTCGGACCTCCCCCTCTTCAGCATGGACTCGGAGATTGAGAAGGAAAAGTCCCCGGTCAACCTCCCACCGGACGACCAGGGCAAGTGGGACAAGGGCCATGGCGCCGGACCCGGTATCGGCGGACGACGTGGCCTCCCCCCACGGCAACGTGTCGAGGGATGGGTGAGTGAGGAAGAGCGAGATGCGGGCTGCAGCTATCGCGGAGACGGTGTGCTGTGTCGAGTGCGATGTGCGCAGCGCGCGCAGCGTGCGCAGTGTGCAACAGCGTGCACGCGCACGCGGCGCAACGCCCGACATGAATGATCAGCATCCAATGTGCTGCACTGACACACAGCGTGGAATCTACCAGGAGAATGAAGAGATCATCTGGTTCGGGGTTTACACGTTCCTCTCCATGTTGACGCGCTACTGGCGCATCGGTGCTGCCAAGTATGTCGTCTGGGACGAAGCACATTTCGGCAAGTTTGGCTCGCACTACATCAACCGCGACTTCTACTTTGATGTGCACCCTCCGCTGGGCAAGATGCTCGTCGGTCTCGCGGGCCTTCTCTCCGGATACAACGGCGGCTTCGAGTTCAAGTCGGGTGTCGAATACCCCGAGGAGGTGCCCTACACTGCCATGCGTGTCATGCTGGCGACGTTTGGCGTCGCTCTCGTTCCCCTCGCATGGATAACCGCTGGTGAGCTCGGCTGGTCCCGCTTCACCCGCCACTGGGTTACGTTGTGCGTTCTCTGCGACGTTGGATGGCTCTGCATCTCGCGCTTTATTCTCCTCGACTCGATGCTTCTGTTTTTCACCTTCACCACAACTCTCGGCCTCGTCAAGTTCCACAACCAGCGCCACGACCCCTTCGGCGACGACTGGTGGGTGTGGCTCATCTTCACCGGCTGGTCCATCGGCTGCGTCTGCTCGGTCAAGTGGGTCGGGATGTTTGCGACGGCGCTCGTTGGTCTCTACACGATCGAGGACCTGTGGGAGAAGTTTGGCGACCTCTCAATGTCTTTCCGCACGTACATCAACCACTGGCTCGCGCGCATCTTCGCCCTCATTTTCATTCCGTTCTGCGTCTACGCTCTGAGCTTCAAGGCCCACTTCCTCGTCCTCAACCGCTCCGGACCCGGTGACGCGCAGATGAGCTCGCTCTTCCAGTCGCACCTTATCGGTAACGACTTTGCCAACTCGCCGCTGGAGGTCGCCTACGGCTCGAAGATTACGCTCAAGAACTTTGGCTACGGCGGAGGTCTTCTCCACTCGCACGTCCAGAGCTACCCTGATGGCTCTGGCCAGCAGCAGGTGACGTGCTACCACTACAAGGACGACAACAACAACTGGCTTGTGACTCCGAAGTGGGACGAGGCGATTGACGAGAACGAGATTCGGTACCTCAAGAACGGCGACGTGATCCGTCTTGTCCACGAGCCTACCACCCGTAACCTCCACTCCCACCGTGTCAATGCGCCGGTAACTAAGGAGGCGTGGGAGGTTTCGGGCTACGGCAACGGTTCCATTGGCGACAGCGCGGACTACTGGGCTGTAGAGGTTGTCGACGACACGCAGCGCTCAAAGTCGGAGCTCGAGAAGGACGGTCGCATCCACGCCCTCACCACCCGCATGCGCTTCCGCCACAGGGATCTCGGCTGCTACCTGCGTGCCGCTAACGCTGTCCTCCCCCAATGGGGCTTCAAGCAGGTCGAGGTGACCTGCACCAAGGAGAACAACAAGAAGGACGTGCACACGTACTGGAACGTCGAGTCGCACTGGAACGACAAGCTGCCCCCCGGAAACGCCAAGCTCTACAAATCGCCCTTCTGGCGCGACTTTTCCCACCTGAACGTCGCCATGTGGACCTCGAACAACGCGCTCGTGCCCGACCCCGACAAGGAGGACATTCTCGCGTCGCAGCCATTCGACTGGCCGTTCCTCCACCTGGGTCTCCGCATGTGCGGCTGGGGCAACGACCAGATCAAGTTCTACCTCCTCGGCACGCCCATCATCTGGTGGTTCTCCTCCATCTGCGTTCCGCTCAGCCTGCTCATCTGCGGCTGGTACATTCTCCGCATGCAGCGCTCGTACCGCGAGTGGGCCCCAGGACAGTGGGACCACTGGATGTACGTCGGCAAGGTGGCCTTCTTCGGCTGGTTCCTCCACTTTGCCCCCTTCCTGATCATGGGCCGCGTGACGTACCTGCACCACTACCTGCCGACACTGTACTTTGCGGTGCTCATGGCGGGCCACCTCCTCGACCTGTGGTTCTTCAACAACCCGCGGTTCTCGCCCAAAGCGCGCCTGATCGCATTCGGTGTGTGGGCTGGCGCCGTCGTGATCAACTTTTGGTGGTTCAAGGACCTTGCTCTCGGCATCCACGGCGACGTCAACAACCACAAGGGCTGGCAGTGGCGCGACACTTGGAACGTGAGTGAAGAGACATGTAACCCCGCTGACCAGCAGATCTACAACCGCTAATCCATCTCCTACCCCTCCATCATCTCATCTGTCTAGCATAGTGCAGACGGCCCGTACCACCTACCACCGATGAATGCCAAAAATATAGACATGTCACTCTATGACCATCACTTGTGCACCCACATCTCATATCTGTACCTGATGCCCTTCTCCTCCTGTTCTCCCTCGGGCACCTCCCACCCAACCCACTCGCACAGCTCGGCATGCGACGCGAGCCGCCAGTCCTCGTGAGAATTAAAGTTCAAGAGAAAGGTATCGCACGTAATATGCTCAAGCACGCGGGTGAGGAGCACGCGCTCACACAGCGTGGGGAGGGCGACATTGTACAGCTGCGCCCCGCCGATAAGGAATGCGCGCCCCGATTCCGGGAGAGCGGCAATAGCGCTCTCGAGAGACGCGTGCGCGCTCGTCATTGCGTTTCCCCCGACGTCGACGCCAGCCCGCGAGACGACGAGGTTGTGCCGCGCCTTTAGGGGGCGGAACTTTGGCGGAATGCCGTCCCACGTCCTCCGGCCCATTATCACTGCGTTTGGGCGGGACGCGTCTTCGCCGGTAGTCACTGATGTTAGCGAGGAGAATAAAAAACAGAAACAGGAAGACAGAGCTGTAGATCAAGCAGCTCGGCATGATTGCTATTCCTAGCACACCCCACTTACCCCGTGCGAAATACCGCATCTCGCCTGGAAGCCGCCACGGAAGGCCGCCGTCGATGCCGATACCGTTGTCGAGCGTCGCGGCCACGATGGCGGTGAGGCGGCGGGACATGGTGTGATGGGGTTGGAGATTGAAGAAACGCGTCGCGTTGAATGCAGGCTTGCAAGTCGCGTCTTGGGATCTGGGTTTGAATCTGGAGGGAAGTGGTGGAGGTCAAATTATCGGTGGGCGGAAATAAATTCGCCGCGTGGCCGACTTCCCCTGCTGCTGGCGCGCTGGCGCGCAGCTCGAGGACAGCGTCATTGCCCCTCTCCCCCTCGGTCGCCATCATCGACGACGACATCCACAGCATCCACAACCCCGAGCTCACCATCACTCTCTCCACCACCACCACCATCCACGACCATGCCCGTACGTCTTCCCCACCCGGCTCCGCTGACAGCAGGCATACCACTCGGCATTCAACGGCGAGACCAGCCAGCTGGCGGGCAACATGGCGATGCTGCCGTTCAACCACACCAAGGCGAGGGGATCCGCCCCCGTTGCCGGTGAGCAGCGTGAGATGACGGCCTTGCTGACGTCTAGCGGACCCGTCGCAGGCGGATATCATCGAGGAGGCGATCGACCTGTGAGGTTTGGCCATGACAAAGCTGATTCCTAGGTTCCGCGCAAACTGTCTCTTCCGCAACTTTGAGATCAAGGGTGGGTACACTCCCCGACTCCCAAACTCTCACAACGTCCGCTGAACCCCCAGGCCCCGCGGACAGGCTGCTAATCTACCTCATCCTCTTCATCTCCGACTGTCTCTCCAAGCTTGCTGCGTCCCCCGGCCGCCCGAGCCCCTCGTACCAGGAGGCGCAGAAGAAGCTCCAGACCCTCGCCGTCGACAGCTTTGCCCTCCCGGGCGAACCGGGATTCCCGCTCAACCAGATGTACCACCCGCCTGCGAACCGCGGCGAGGCCGGTGAGTAGTGGGAGAGAAGCGAGGAGCCAGGAGTGCGGAGTGCGAAGCGCGAAACGAGGAGTGGTGCAGAAAACAGAGCGCGCCTCCCCAACACTGCTTTACCGTTTTATATACTCACATCAGACGCACTCCGCTCGTACCTCACGCACGCGCGCACGGAGATTGCCCTCCGCCTCTGCGACACGGTCTACCCCTTTGAGCAGGCGGTCGGCCCCGACGGCGAGCCCACGGGCCAGATGGGCCCGCGCGCGGCCAAGCCCAGCAAGTGGTGGATGGCGTTCCTCAAGCGCCGCTTCATGGGGCGCTCGCTTGGTGCTTGAGCGATGTTTGTGGGGAGGGAGACGGAGGTAGAGAGGCAAGGGGGAGGTAGAGGAAATAGGGAGGAGGCGAGAAGGAGGATCGCAGACGAGCCGCGTTGTCGGGCTGTCGGGATGCGTGCTCCGTCGACGCCCGGCATGCCCCGCCCTTGCCACGCATGTGCGGCGTCGCTGCTGTTGCTGTACGAGGTGCAGCCTAGAAGAATGCAAGGATTGTAGACATCTGCCACTCAGACTGGTGTGGTTGGCGGCGGTGCACTGACGCGGATGCGTGGAGGGCAAAGTTGTTCGCTCGCTCAGTGGGGGATGGGCAGATTGAGACTCGACTCGACCCGCTGCCCATGCATCCGCATCGGGCGTCTGAGTGTTGGCGGGAGATGTCAATTGAACAATTCAATATCCCAAAGGCCGCTGAAAGTGCAGGCTGTTCAGAATGGTCGTCGGGTCGTCGTGGCAGTGTACACGCGTCTGTGCCCGTTGCAGCCATCCATCACCCGAAGCCAGAGGTCCAGAGCCATTTGTGTCGTCGCGACTGTACCGCGAGCTGCATCGAGGATAGCGGATTGGTGAATCAGCGCGTGAAGAGCACACAGTACTGCAAGGTGAATGAGATGTTATGCGCATGGAGGCTAGACGATGGCCGCGTTCGTCTCTTGCAAAGTCAGTGGAATCAACATGACGGCCAACAGGGACGCGGTGTGGACCTGTCATTCCCAAAGCTCGGTGGGTATAACAGGTTGTGAAGCAACGGTCCAATACAAGACTGCCATTCTTATCACCGCCCGCGCGACTCCAGCCGGAATGCAGCCGGCACGGCTGTTCGACGGTCACCATTCTGCATTGCGCTTCGACCTCCCACAGATATTCATATTGTACAGCATACATATTCTAGCCGCCAGCAGGGTAGGAAAGAGTGGGGAACAGAAGATAACCACAAACCACAGACTTAGGCGGCCTTGACGTGCTGCGCTGTCAGAAGCAAGTTCTCTCGCATGGGTGCTCAGAACTTACGAGGTCGTCGATGGTGGAGAAGAGCAGACCCTCGCCCATAAGGTGCTCGATCGCGTCCCTGTCTGTCAGCGGGTCGTCGCACCCTGGTACCCACATAACCTGCTCGGCATTGGCGTTGCCGCAGTGGCGCGACACGTGCGACACGTGCATGCCGTCCTCGTGCTCCTCGCCGGCGACCACCTCCATGACCTTGCGCTGCAGCGGGGGCAGGTGCGCGTAGTCCGAGGTCGTGACGCCCGCGGTGGCGCCGGTCGCGTAGTCGTTTGCCTTGGCGGTCGGCACGATGCCCTGGAGGTGAAATGAAAGGTGAGCAGAGAAGAGAGGCAAAATGGAAGGAAGCATAGGAAATAAAGGCGCGAGAGGATGGCAAGATGCAAGAAAGCACGATCAAAGCGACGCGTCAGCATGTGAACCATGACAAAAGCACTCCAACTCACAACTGAGCCACCACTGGCGTACCGCGAGGCAAGGCTGACCTGGAGGGCCTTGAGAAGGTGGTGGGCGACCATGTCGGGGTTGGTGACGGGGTGGATGTGCTGCGCGGACACGTGGCGCTTGCCACCGAACATCTTGAGCGTGCCAATGACCATGACATACTTGTCCTGCTCGATGCCGTCCATCTTGCCCGCCTCGTCGTCCGAGCTGTCCAGCCACTGCCGCACATCAATGTACCCCGTCCCGTCGCCAATCTCGTATGAGACATTCGTCGCCGTCGTCGTGTGGTTGCGTACAGAGCCGACAAACTGGACCTGTACTGTCAGGTGGAGCGACTTAAATCACCTACCGAGCCGACGTCAATGCCGTCAATCTGGAAATCAGAGTCGGGGTGGACCTGGCTCGCCTCGGTGATCTGCTTGATGGTCACGGGCCGCAGGGTCTGGTTACGAGCCTGCTTGTCAGCAAAACGTGCTGGACAAAAGAGCATCACGCGTCGGAGGGCGCACAGGCTGTGCTGAACCGCAGTGCGTTCCACTTCGCGGTCAACTGAAGACACACCTTCTTGCCACCAGGCGACTCTTGGCTGCCGAAGGGCGATCCGCTGTTCATGTATCCGCCGCCGCCGCCACCGCCGCTGTAATAAGGGTTTCCGTCGTCTGCTGTGAGCTAGACAAACACTTGTGGTAGCTCACTCATTGTGTTAATGTTTTGAAGGGATGGATGAGGAGGATGAAACTGACAAGATGTGTGGGAGAAGGACAAAAAGTCAACTTGCTCACTCACTGCCTGCAGTTGTTGCCCCCAGTGTGGTTTCGAGCGCGTCGCCGGCGCGTCGCGCGTCGTCATTTCGATTTTCTGTCCACGTCAACTCCACGTGGCAGAAGGTGTGTTTTATGTAATTGTGTTTTCTTATACTTTCATCCCCCCCAGGCACGGAGATTGAGTGTGCTCGCCGTCAACAATCATCAATCCCAGATCCACAGAGATCAACTTCGACGACGACCAGAGTTGAGTGCGAGGAAAGACATTCTGAGACACTCCTCTTGTTTGTGGATACACTGCCATTGTGACCTCATTCGAGACACACTCGAGTACTCGAAGGCACTCTCACGGCACACACTCCCTCTGATATATATCACTCTTCCTCCTCGCCCCTCCCTCGCCCTCCCAATGCCCCTCTCACCATATCTCTAGTTTGCCATCTCCATTGCCTGCTCGATCCATCCCTCTAGACAACCTACAACACCGCCGGCCACCGCCATGCGCTTTGCCGTCCCCGACGACTCGGACTCGGAGTACGAGGTCGTCGCCCTCGATCCGGGCTACACGTCCGACGAGTCGGACCATGTCCCCGACCTGACACGGTGCGCCCCACTTGTATTGAGCTATTCTCACCCCCAGGACACGCCGCACCAAGCTCGGCCAGAGCATCCGCGACATGCTTGCCTTCTCCGACTCGGAGCCCGACTCGGAGGACGAGGTCGGCGAGCTGCTCGGTGGAGGGTTCCAGCCCGTGTCCGATAAGACGAGCTGGCGCGAGTCGGGGTGGGTATCTAAACTGTTGGTCATACTAACCCATCAGGCGGGACACTGCTCGAAAATCACGCGTACATTCCGGCGGCCCCACACCCCGGCGGCGATCGTCGGCTATGAAGCCGCGCGCGACGTGGGGCCGGTGGGACCCGTCGCTGAACGACCTTCTCCGCGAACGGCCGAACGAGTGCGCCGAGCTGATACGCGAGATGGAGGCGGAGGCGTGGGCCGAGGGCCAGCTTGCTGCCGGCGAGCGCATGCAGCGCCTGCGAGAGATTGACGAGCGTGTGCGGCAAGAAATGCGCAAGGCGCAGAAGGGGCGGCAGGACACACAGGCGGATGAGCTCATGCGCATGATGGAAGGCCTGGCACTGCGGCAGAAGCAGGAGGCGGACGATACTGCCAAGCGCTTTGCGGAGCGCGAGGCCAAGCTCTGGGCGGTAGGTCGTGTGTGAGGCTAAGCTGACTTTAGGATGTCGATGCGGCGATCAAGGAGGCGGAGCGTAAACAGGCGGAGGAGCAGGCCGCGCGGCTAGCGGAGGAGCGCAAGAGGAAGGAAGAGGAGGAGGCGAGGATTAAGGCGGCGGAGAAGGAGGCATTGGCGCGTAAGGCCGAGCAGGAGCGGATAGCGAAGGAGAAGGCGGAGAAGGAGGCCGTGGAGAAGGCCAGGAAGGAGAAGGAGGAGGCTGACGCGGCGGAGAGGGCAAAGCAGGATGAGGCGGCGGCACGAGAAGGCAACCGTTCTGCCTCGGAGTGGACCCACTGGGTCGACATCCAGAAGAAGATGAAGACAGAGGTCATCCAGGTCGCCAAGGGCAATGCCGACATGCGCAAGGCGCTGCGCCAGAGCATGCGTCTCATTACGCGCAGCATTGGCCAGGTCGTCAACACGAATGAGACAATCTTGCGAGTGGTGAGTAGAGTATCCTCTTGCTCGACTCACTCCAGACAAACGACATACACGGTCTCCTCACGGAGCAGCTTGGCAGGCCAGCATCCGTCGCGGAACCAGCCATGTTCGAAGCGTCTTTCCCTCCTGCCTACGGCTACCTCTGTTCACATATCTCGAAAGCCCTGATCAAGCAGGCCGAATCCGAGGTCGGCGCCAAGCCTGAAGCAGCGTTCCCCCTCGCGCGCATAGCACTTGGCTTAGTGCTCCGTGGACACGGTGCCTTTGCCACTATTCTCTTCGCCCGCTTAGTGAAGAAGTGTCCGTGGGTCATCCCATACTACCCGACACGAGCTCCTGTGAGTACCGGCTACAGTCCTTTCGATGTTCAAGCCGCTCACACCCTCAGAACCAGCCGCGTGAAGAGTTTGAGAAATCAACCGGACGGGGCGTCGACGAGTCGCTCGAGGACTACATTGCGCGCATGTCGGGCATTGCAACCTTCTACTTTGCGATTCTGCAGATGCAGTACCCGTCGTTCGTCAACTCGCTCCCCGCTGCGCCGAACGCCGACCAGTTCCAGGCGCTTATCATTCCGCCCTTCCGGCTGCCGGCCGTGTGGACATGGCTCGCGACGATGCTCCGCCAACCGCTGCGTGGCAGCCCACCAGCCGCGACGCTGATGGCGATCTGCCTTGACACTGCAGGGTACGCGCTCTCAGAGTGGGCCGGCCCGAAGCAGACCGGCAAGCTTATGTCGGCGATCAACACCGCGCTTCAGGAGGACAAGATTCCCGGCGACTCAAAGGCCGCGCAGGCGCGCCTCGCCAACGTGTTCCAGCAGAGTACCGGGCTCCGCCAGCCTGCCGGAAGCATGCCGCAGTGAATGTAGAGAAGAGGTTAGAGAGAGGGGCACTATCCGCGAGATCAGCGAGTGCATGTCGTAGTACGATGTAACAGATATTGAAATGTTGACGCGCGATCGTATTCTCGACTCTGGAGTAAGGTTCACCCAAACCACTGACGGCTCACCGAGCTACTTGTAGCAATCACACGGCAAGTACCTTAAGTCGTCAGTCTTGGCGGCTGTGTGTGCAATCCTGGCCAAGTCTACGCTGTTCCCGCAACTCAAACCCCACGCACGCGTTACCCACCCAATTCTCACGGCAAAGGCAAGGTTAAAAGCCAGGTCGGGCATTGGAGCAGGAACACGCGCATGAAGCATATACCGAGGAACCGGCCCCGAAATCGAACAAGGCGTGAGACCAACCAGGCATGATATGCAGATATGCAGTCCGTACTGTCTAAAGGTGCTCGGCGGACGAAACGCACAGCCTTGCCGGCGAATACAACTCGTACATCCAGCCGCATCCCATCTCGCTTTGGTCCTGCCTTCCATATCCTGCCCTCCCAAAGTCATCGATCGCTCCTTCCCACCGAGTCACCTGCCCAGTGGACACATGTCCCACGCGCTGCAGACACATACTGTAGATGTATAAAATGGTCTCATGGTCTTTATCCGCACGGTAATGTCGCACCGGCGAGCGGAATGTAGAGCGTGCCCGGGCCGGGCGGGCCGGGGATTCGTACCATTCGTCGTGTCGCCGCCACCTTGTCATATCGAACACGGCCAGTGGCAGGGGGCAAGATGAAAGATCCAAGAGGCAAGATGCAGAGGGCGAGAGGCAAGATCAGCGACAGGAAACAAAGACGCAAGACGCACGCAAGCTCAGGACGCACAAGACGGCACGTCGAGTAAACAAGCACAACAAGCTCAACCTCTGTGTGGCGGCAGGGGGTGGCGTCCAGCTAGCACCATTGACGTGCGCGGAAGAGCGTAAACAAGAATCGGAGTAGTAGTATGCGTAGAGCACTGCTTGTGGTCTCGCGATCTCACGCTCAGACGATCTTGCGATCTTGCGATCTTGCGAGCAGATGCGGCTGCGGTTGGCGTGCTGCCCAATATCCTGTGGGAGCCCAGTGGCAAGGAGGCAAGGAGCGACCGAACTGATCACAGCACATATAGCCCAGACGGCCATAACATCTCCATGTTCCCATCCCCCTCGGCTGATCCCACTATACTGACCATGAAGATCGCGGTCTTCGCCCTCCTGAGTCTGTCGTTCTCGCTGGCGGGGGATCCATCCTCCGCCTCCTCTCCAACCGAAGTCTTATCCTCAACCGCAGACACAACCTCAACCTCAACCCTGATCCCAACCTCGACCCCAACCCTCTCATCAAACACGTCAGCCCCAGCTCCGGAATGCACGTCCTGCGGGGTATCAAACAGTACCGACCCCGAGCTCGACCTCGTCTCCCGCCGGCGGCGCGCCGACCTCGGCCGCTGGGCCCCGCCGGCGACGATGGCCGCGGTTCCTGCGTGGCTCGCCGCCCAGTCGCCAGACGGGACGTGGCCCGACGTCGACTACCGCACCGGGTGTGCTGCGCGTGAGTACCACAGGTCTTCTACCGGATTTGCTTCTGACGCCTTCTTTTTGCGTTCTTTTTCTTTTCTTCTTCTTTTCTTCTTTACTTTTCCTCTTTTTTTTCTCTTAGAGCGCGCAAACTGGCCGATTCAGGAACACTGGAACCGCGTTATCGCGCTCGCTAGCGCGTGGGCCCGACTCAGCCCATGGGACCCGGGAGTAGACGGCGGCGCGGCGCTGGATGCCGCGCGGCGCGGGATGGCGTGGTGGTTTGAGAGCGACTACACGAATCCAGCTTGTATCGGGGGCACGCCGTGAGTTGGGAACTATCTGCCAAGTGTTGACAGAAGAAACGACGCGTGTCCGTGCGGGACACCAGGGCTGTGGAACACCAACTGGTTCGGACAGGTGATCCTCATCCCGCAGCTCGTCTCCACCGCATGCATCCTCCTCCAGCCGGCACTCACGGCCGAGGAGAGCGCCGGATGTGTGCGCATCCCGCGGCGCGCGTGGGACCTCCGCGACGCCTTCATCCCGGGGCTGAACGGCCGTCTGACGGGTGCGAACACGCTCAGCGTGATGCAGAACTCTGCGAGCTTGGCGGTATTCACCCACGATGCGGGGATGCTCGCTGATGCGCTTGCGCGCGCGATGCGCGAGTGTGCCGTGAGTGAAAAAAGTACATAGTTTTTGCTGATTAGTTGCAGTTTAGCGACACGCCAAAGGCGGACGGGATCCACCGCGACGGCGCGTTCCTCCAGCACGACGGGATCCTGTATGCGGGCAACTACGGCAAGGACCTGCTGAACGCGTTTATCGCGCTCGAGGGCGAGGTGACGGGCACAAAATTCGCGGCGGACAATACGACGCGCGGGGCGGTCGCGCAGATGCTGCGCGCGGTCGAGTGGATGGTCTTCCGCGACAAGAGCAACGGGCGCCTCAAGTGGGATTATGTGAGAGAATAAGTCGATAGATAGAGTCTGACGGAAGAACACTGTGGGGCGGTTCATCGCGTTCCCCACGGCCGACCTCCAGGCCTCGGCGGACATCAACATCAACACGACGCTGCTCGCTGCCGCCGTTGCTGACTTTTCGGGGGCAGCAGACATTTCGGCCACCGTCGTCCGCCTCCAGGCCAACCTCACCTCTCCACTCGATGGGAACCGCGCGTTCCCCGCCGCAGACTACATGGTACACCGGCGGGGATGGACGTTCGCGAACAAGATGATCTCGACGCGGAGTGTGAATAACGAGCTCACGAACGGCGCCAACCCCTTCGGATACATGACCGGCCAGTGAGTAGGATGAATGCGTGGCGCCAGAACTGACCGCCTCAGAGGGACGCTGTTCACGTACGTCACCGGGAACGAGTACACGGACATCCAGGCGCAGTGGGACTGGCGCCTGATTCCGGGCACGACGACGGTGTTTGCGCCGCTCCCGAAGCAAGTGGGGGTGAACGGCACGCGTGAGTTTGTCGGCGTGGTCTCGGACGGCGAGGTGGGCCTCAGCGCGATGCAGTACGCGTCGGCCGCCGACGGGCTCGCGTTCAACAAGGCGTGGTTCTTCCTCGGGGACGCCGTGCTCGTCACCACTTCAAACATCACCAGCACCAACCCCGCTCCCGTGGTCAGCGTGCTCGACAACCGCGCCGCAGCGCCAGGCGGTATCCAGCTAGACGGAAAAGTCTACAGTGGGAACGGCACCGCGACAGCCCGCACACTCCTCTACGGCGGGAATGGCTATCTCTCACACGGGCCCCCGTTCGCACTCACCCTCCAAGAAGAGGAGCGCACGGGAAACTGGAGCGCAATCAGTACTTCGAAACTGGGCGTGCAGCGCGCACGGGTATTCACCGCGTACACCGCCATTCCGAACACAGCGTACTCGTACACTGTCCTGCCGGCCATCTCGGCGCGGCATCTCGCACGGGAGGCCCAGCGGCCCGGCATCACCCCCCTCCCGGGGTCCATGGGCGCCGCGACGCGCGCCGCCCTCGCCCTCGCGTTCTTCCCCGGATCCCTTGATGCCGCCGTCCGCGCCGCTGGCTGGGACATGGCCGTGTCTGTCTCTGCGCCCGCACTCGTCCTCGTCACCCGCAAACGGCGCGGTTACGCCGTCACCGTTGCGGACCCGACGCAGCGCCTTGCGTCGGTGGAGGTTACGCTCAGCGGTAGGTGCGGCGGAAAGCGTGAAGAGCGTACGAAGCGTGAGCTCGAAGCCGAGGCGGAGGCAGAATCAGAACCCGAATCAGAATCAGCGTCAGAGACAGAGTCAGACGGCTCTGCAGAGATCAAGACGCCAAACTCCAAGTCGCACGGCCGCTGCTGCCGCACAACGCTGCACTTCACCCTCCCATCAGGCGGGCACGCCGGGTCGAGCGTCACCCAGCCTGCGTGCGGATAGTCACCGGAACCAGAACGGACATTATTATGGTGTTAGTACCCCCGTCAGCGGGGCAACCTTGTAGTACGTGTACGTGGTGAAGAACGGAAGAACGCAATGCGATGAATGTTTTCGTGATGGATGCCCTGCCAAGTCGTACTCCTCCGCCGGCTTCACCGGCGACCCCGTCTCCTATCAGCTCGATGCCGCAATCGGTGGCGTGGGGCAGCCAGGGGCTCGTCAGCACTCCGTGTCGGCTCGACCCGATGCCGGCGGGCGATAGCCGAAGCGTGTGGAATGGGGCGGGGCAACTCTGCTCCGCTGCGAAAAATCCGCCGAAACTCGAAACAAACGGCAAAAACACACATCACATCTCACATTCAAAATTTGTGGGTGGGTATGCCTGCATCTACGATGTCTAGGTGCCCACTAGCGATACAGACAAGATATGGAGCGTGGGCTGGAGCGTGGGCGGGGGCGGGGGCGGGGGCGGGGGAGCTAGTCGCCGGCGACCGGCGATTCGTTTCGTTCAGAGTGGGACAGCCTCTAGCTATAGGTTCGGTAAGGTCTACATTTGCGGATTGCGGATTCGCGGTTCTCGCGGGCCGGGAGGAAGAAAAATTACACCTGGTGCTCGTCGTTGGCGGTCGGGGAGGGTGCGCCGAGCGCCTCGGTGACGCCCGACGACTGCAGGAACTGGGCCCACTTGGGCTCGACGAAGAGCGCGCTGTGGCGTTAGCGGTGGCGTCCGGGGTAGGGGTAGGCATGGACTCGGATCGGGAGCGGGGGATGCAGCGGCGTGCTGATCGGGGTCAGGGGCGGCGGGTCGTCGGTGGGATTGGACGCCGAGATCTAAGCGGGGTGTGCTGTCCGCTCGTCGACGTCGCCCGCATCGCGCCGATGCCTGCCGACGGCGGGTCAAGAAGACCAAGTACCCGAATCTCAATCCGAATCCGGAGCATTGCTCTGTATTGTGTTGCGCGCACTCACCTAGCATCTGCGATACGCTCGCCGTCCAGCGTCTCCATGTACCCGCTAACCGTGACCTTGCGGCCCTTGCGGTGGTCGAGCTGCGTGCGCACAATGACAAACTGGTCGGCCATGCACGGCGAGCGGTAGTTGATGTTCAGGTTGGCGGTGACACCAATGTGCGACGGGAGGTTCATGAGCGCCTGCGGTTAGTAATGTTCCGGTAGAGATAGAGGGAGACGCCGAACGCCGGCGGCAGCTGTGCCGCGACTAGGTCCGCTGACAGCCCGTGGGCGTCTTGTGGCCGCCGGCTGAGTTCCGCAATCACACCGAGCTGCAGGGCGCAACTGCAGTCTGCAAGCGGCGATGCACAGTTTGTGAACTGCACGCTGCACGTAGTCCGCAGACTCCACACGCCCACGGATCGTGACTATGCCGTGCGGAGATCCCCACCCCACTTCTCAAACTCACATTACGCGCGAGCGACTCGTCAAAGACAGTGGCCAGCAGGCCGCCGTGGATGATGCCATCGTGACCGCAGAGCGCGCGTCCGAGGTGAACCACGACTGGGGGTCAGCTTTATTCCTCAGACTGTTACTACACCGCGTCGACTCACTAACGGCCTGCGACTCGTCGTGCTTGGCAAACGCGATGGGCGCGACGGCGAGCATGCCCGGCCCGCGGAGCGAGCCGGCGGTGAGCGAGTTGTGGATCTTGTTCGGGTCGAAGCGCTGGTACGGGCCTAGATGTCAGTTTCTTGCTTCTCACAGGTCGCGGCCTTGGCTTGCAGGGTGGAGGGCGCGAAGAAGACTACGCGCAGCTTGATGCGCGCGGTGTAGACCATCTGCCGGCCTCAATTTGGTCACATTCCGCTGGCTCCGATCCGGGTGTCACGTAGAAACATCGCACTGCGGTGACACCCGCGACACACATGACAACCGCGACTCGCCTGATCGATACTCACGGCTCTCATACCAGTCCTCCTTGGCGCGCATCTGGTGCACGATAAACAGTTCGTTGAGCTCCTTCTCCGTGGAATCCATGAGGGACCGGCCGTGCTTCGAGTCGTGGCTCGGCGGCGGCGGCGAGTACCGCGGGTTGAAGATGAGCACCAGCTGCGGCGGGTACAGCGCGCCGGCGAGGAATGCTATGGGGATCGCGAGGACGGCGCCGACGCCTGGGTTGTCAGCACGTGCGTCGTGGATGGAGGTGCTGGAGCTCGAGCTCGAGCTGAGTGGAGTGGGTTCGGCAACTTCTGCGTAGCTGGGCTAGCTGGCCGTGTCGTTGACATCGGTATCGGCGTCGGCATCGGTGTCGGCGTCGGCGTCGGTATCGGCATCCCGTCGGCGTCGGTGCACGACATGGATCCATCCCTCCGGGAAGCCCACCTCGACCCACACTCTCCACGGCTCCCACGACTCGCGCAGCCCACCATCTCCGAAACCTCCCACCTCGCACCCAAACTCACCAAGACGCAGCCCCCACCTCGGCCTCGGCTTGACCTCCTTTGCCGCCTGCGGGGCGTACGCGACTGCCTCGCGGAGCGCGCGCGCAGTCGAGGAGAGCGGGCGGGCGCGGGGACGCAGGGCGGGGCGCGCGGCGTGCAGTGCGGGGCGGAACATTGTGGAAATGGATGGGTAAAGATGATGATGAGCTACAGAGATAAAAATGTGGAAGAGTTGTAGGAATGTATGAAGGCAGGAGAATCAAAATCTCGCATCTCGCATCGTCTCGCATCCATCTCGCAGTCACAATACCCATCCACATCCACCTCTCATTGTCGCTTCCCCATCTTCTGAGCTTTCTGTGCTAAGTCCGGCATTAACCCGCGTCCGAAGAGCCGAGTACAAAGCAAGCGTGTAGTTGGGGTTGCCGCTGTGCGCCGCGTGTGGGGCCCTTCTGCCGCTCCAAGCCGCTCCAAGTGCGGTCATTTTCCCCGGCTCGGCTTTCGAGCCGAAAAAAAAGACTCTGGCCTGTTGTCTATTGTTCTTTCCAATACCCTCGGCATCATGCTTTGCGGGGTGTTGCGGCCGTAGCCCCCGTAGCCCCGTAGCCCCGCGGGCCGCACATGTGCAGCGCATGAAGGCCATGCTTATGTCCATCAGGGCCGCACTTTGGCTCACCCCACAACGTGTTTGCATGTTTGTCAGCCCTCCACTACGTGTGGCTCCCAGCTCCCAGCCAGGCGCTCCTGGGTTCCACATGTCCTACATGATCCTGCATGATCCTGCAACTGCCCCATGCCGGTGCCGGCCATGCCCCATGGCCCCATGCCCTGTGGTTTCCAGTGTCCATATCTAATGGTGCATTGTTCATGTAGAAATACAAAATACTATGGGGGGCTAGTGTTCTCATAGGGGGAATGCAATACAGTGTCTGTGTGTGTAATTTATAGAACGGCGTGCGCGTGGGACAGCGGTACAGGGGCACAAGTAGGCGCCCAGGTACGCAGGTGACTGACTCAATTCACCAGTGTGTCGCAACCGCACGGAATGGATAAGAAGCGTGTGTGACACAGAGACACAGCGACTGTCCGTGGCTTATTCTCATTTGGAGAGCTCGTGACTCGACTCGTGAGGTTCATCACATCTGGAGACGCATCGCGACGGCCGACTGGGCGCGGGTGACGCTTTTGATAATCGCCGAGTCGACAGGCGAGGGGAGAGGCGGGGTGACCATGCGGGCGGACGGGGGGGCCTCGTGGGGCGAGCTGAACGCGACGCCAATCTCGCCCATGCCCACCGCCATCTCCTCGGCGTCGCCCTCGTGCTCGGCAATTGGGTCCGGCATGTCGACGCTGGCGACACTGGACGCGCTCGTGAGCGAGCTGACCGAGCGCTGGCTGCTCGAGGTCGACTGCAGGCTGGCGTCGCTGCAGAGCGAGAGGCTCGAGGGTGAGCGGCGGTTGATCGAGCGGCGGGGAGCGACAAAGGGAATCTCCGCACGGGAAGTAATGGGGGCGTTCACATCGAGCGACGCAACGCGGGGAAGCATGTGGACGGGGCCGCGCTCGAGGGCCGATGTGCTGTCGCTGCGAGCATGCTTCTCGGCAGCCGGCTTTATGGCTTCGGCAACAGGAACTGGAAAGACGGGTGGCTGCGAGTTGAGCTGGGGAGTGGAGGGGGCGCTGAAGCTCAGCTTCTGGCCGACAGGAGGCATGAGGCCCTCGGGGGCGAGGGCAGACGCGCAGCGCGTCGGAGGGACAAGCGGAGGCGAGGGCATGCTGTCCGATGCAGCACGAGCGGGACGCGGGGTGGTCGGCTCGAGAGTGAGTGCAAGACCAATGCCACCGGATGTCTCGGGGAGGTCGGGGAGAGTGTACTCCTGCGAGCTGAAAGACAGGCCGGACTCGAATCCAAAGTTGTCAAACATCGGCAGGGTGGGAAGGTCGGGCAGAGCAAGAGAAAGCTCGGGAGCCTTGACTGCGGCCGCCTGCTCCATAGGCGGCCGAGGCGCCGGACGGTGGTAAGTTGGCTGGGGATAGTCGTCAAAGGCAGCGATGCGGGCCGGCCTGTTGGGAGGCGACTCGTAACAGTCAATCGGAGTCACTAGAGGAGGCGAGTCGGGGTGCACATCGGGAAGAGTGTCAATAGGGGCCGCACGGGGAGCTGGAGCGGAGCGGTAGTGGCGAAGAGGAGGACGCGAAGGTCCAGGAGCGGAAAGCGGCGCGGCAGCGCCAGGAGGATAGATTCCGTTCTGGGCGGGGTGCTGCGACACGGGACGAGCAGGATGCTGCTGGTATAGCGAAGATTGCCGCTGCGGTCCCGAGACCGGCTGGGTCTGCCCATATGAAGGCAGCCCGAATCCGGGAGGCAACTGGCCGTACACATCCGGGGGAGGGGGAGGGCTGCGGGGTCCAAAATTCTGTCGGACTGCGCGGACGGGAGGGCCTGGAGAGGTCTTCGATGCAGGAGTCGGACGGACGCCAGCGGGCATGTTGGGTGTTGGCCACTTGGGGGCTGCAGCGGTGCTGGCGGGCGCATTCGGCAGTGGCGGTATGCCGCCCTTACCGGGGGTTACACCTTGGAAGCGCTCGCGCAGACGCTCACTCGAAACACGAGCGAGAAGCTGCCTGGGGCGGGAGGCTGTCTGGGCCGGGGCAGGGTCCGCTGCCACCTGGGCCTGCTGGTCGGCCTTCTCCTTGAGCGCCGGTGTCGATGTCGAACGACGAGACAGCCTACGAGCAATCATGCTGGTAAAGCCCGACTTCTCTTCTTCCTTGACCGGCTTCGGCTTGGGCGGCTCTCCATAGTCGGCGATAACCCTCGATGCCGGGCGACGCGCAGGAACAGGCATGATAACACCACCGTTGCGAAGCGACGAGCGAGAGAAAGTCGGGGCACGGGCATCCGAGAACTCCATAGCGGGGAAGCCTGGCATGACAGTGGAAGGGTGGTTGGTAGGTTCGTCGTCCTCCATGCTCTCAATGTCGCCCCAGAGGCCTTTGGAAGCGGATGAAACTGGGCGGTTACCGGCACGGCCCACGTTGGACTGACGACGCGAGACAAGTGATGATGCAGGCCTCATGTTCTCCATGCTGCTCGTCCTGCGGTGGTCATGGATAGTGCTGGGCCGGGCGCCGGGCCGGGCACCAAGGCTTGAACGAGGCGCGGCGTTGGGCGCCTGATAGTCAAAGCTAATAATCGAGTCACGGTCCTTGGTCACTGAGCCCGCGTACACAGTGTGCGACCACGAGACCTTGCCTGCGGCAGAACGTCCTCGGCGAGCGCGAAGCGACTCGTTAGCTAGCGCCGCCTTGGACGCCATTGGTGATGACGGGGACTCATCCTCGAACCCAACCTGCTTGCGGAGAGGCGACGAGGTGCGGACAACGGAATGGCTGTGGTGATGGCGCAGAATTGGGCGCGGTGGTTCGAGATCAACCGCGGTACACGATCCCGACGCCACAGAAGCCGGGGGTGACTCTGCCCGCGGAATGGGGTTCATAGTTGATGCAGGCCGCATTGCGTACGGCGTTACGCCCCCCGCTAACAGAGGTGGCTGTTAATTGTCAGCCTCAAGCATACCATGCGATCTGCGATCTGTCCCACTTACACAAGACGCGTGCCGGAGTGGGGATGGTCGTTTGGGCCGTGATGGTGACAAACGAATGTCTGTTGTCACTACCGGCGGCGGACGTCGGGGGAGGGAATATGACAGCGATCGAGCCAGAGTTTCAGAACTCGCCGAGATGCAGCTATTACGGTGGCCGTCCTTGCTGTGCGGGAAACGATTGTGCGAATGTGGGATGGGAGAGAATGATGGTGAAGTTGCTGCTGGAGTTCGTCTTGTCGGTACAGACTGTGTCCTCGAAAGGTCCACGGGAGGCGTTACAGGTGACAGCGAGTCGGAGGAAGAAGAAGATGGGAACTGAGAAGATGACAATGAAGACAATGATGGGGAGGAGGATGAGCAGGAAGAGGTGGAAGTTGCGGAGGAGATGGAGCTCGTACTACAGCTGCTACTACTATAGTCGGCGGCAGCGACGTTGTCGGCGGTTGTCTGGGAGGGGKGGCGTGACAGAGGCTGCTCGTCGGTGATGGTGACTACTTGAGGAGCAGCAGTTGTAGTCGTGATTGCGATTGCCGCATGCGTCCGCCGCGCCTGCTGTTCTTGTTCTTTATGATTTTGCTTTTCCTGTCCATGCGGTTCCTGCTGCTGCTGCTGGTGCTCGTGCTCAAGCTGTGACGGTTGCCTCTGCGTCAGAGGAGCCTGCAGGGACAGAGGTAGTTGTTGTAGTGGTCGTTCCTTGCCCTCTTGGCTCTTGTCTGCAGCTGCATGCCAGTCGTGTTCCCACTCGTGCTTCCCGTCTTCTGGATGTGCTTGGCTCCCGGAGAGGCACTCCAGGGCGGCGGACGACTCACGGCCACGGCCACGGTCACGGCCCGACAGCGCTGACGCCGGCGACAGGAATGAAGCATCTGTATCTGTTACAGTTGCTTTGGCTCCTGCAGCGCCTGCCGTACCTGGGCACCGCGTCACAGCCTCACGCATCCTTGGCTCGAGCTCTGGGCGACTCCTTGATCCTTGATCCTTGATGGTTGTCAAGGACCTGATGCGGGGTATATTTTCTTTGTTGGGCTGCCGCGGACCGCGAAAACAGGAAATAACAAAGGTAGAATCACCCGTAGGATGACCCCGATTTGAGTTTCGAAGGAAAAAAAGTACGTCCGACGGTTGGGGGTTGAGGGCTGTTTGACCCGCGTAGCGATTGTTAAAGGCGAGCAGAGCAGGAGCTGCGTCGCTGGCGGTGAGAGATCAAAGGGAAAAAGGGTTGGGACAACGACCAGGGGATGAGTCGGAGGCTGAAGGCCAAGGGTCCGAGGGAGGGGGGGAACGCCAAGGGGCCAGGAGGAGGTGGCAGGTGGCAGGCAGGCAGGCTTATCCACAAACGTAGATCCGGCGATACAGGCTCAGGTTGCACGACCCGGCCTTGTACCCAACAATTGTTTGTACCACGCGCTCGCACGTACACCGAACCGTGTACAGTTAAGTGCAGCAAGCCGGTGCAAATTGGCTCACCCGAACGGAGAGGCGCTGTTGGGTTAACGCCACGTAAACAACCGCAATGAGCTTGTTGTAGGATCGCAAACGAGCCAAGGCAGCAGGAGTCGAAAAAGGTTTCTACTCTCGTCAGCCTCAGACGTTTCCGGGTGGGGTACCCTGAGGGTATACGTACACAGCGGTGGGGGATTTAGAAATGGCAGAGGACAGAGGGGTGGTAAGATTGGAGTACACTGCAGGTCCCGAGGACGAAACTCGGGCAAGCCGGATGTGGTGATCGCTGCCGGAAAAAGGATTTGGGAAATGGTACGGCAGATGAGAGGCACGTAAACTCTGATTGAGACGGGTGCCGAGGGTCGTTTCCACGGTGGAGGATAGTCCGAGTAACGCTCTTGCACCTTGTTGGGTTCTGCAGCTCACGCTCTCAAGTGTCGTCAGTCGCCTTGGTTGTCGCGTTTCTGGTTGACCCCTGGGACGAGCTCGTACTACGCTGTCTAGTACAGCGCCAAGATTGCTGTGGTCGCTGTGCGGGGCCGCGTGCACGATGCCGAGGGATTGGCGATCTGGCGAGCGCTTGGGCTTGGTCCCCTTGGCGTTGTCCAGGGGTGGGTCTTACTTTGGGTCGTCCCGAGAGCACGGACGAGGGGGAGACTAGGGGAGTCCGAAAGTGTTTCGAGTGTTGAACAGGACGACCAGGACAGGTGAATCAAGGTGGGGGAGTGGTCGCTCGACGACGGCGGCGGTGAGGAAAGTATTATCTATGGATCTCCTACGAGGGGGAAAAAAGAAGGGCAGGGTCCGAACGGACCGAAGGGTTGTGGATCGAGGGGGAGAGCGAGGGTTCAGTGACCAGAGCGATCAGCGATCGTTGTGCCCGATGCGATGTCCGAGAATGGCAGAGCGGCGTTCAAGCTCAAGCGTACTGCTTTTGCTAGTAAACCCCACGCTGAGGAATGAGAGTAGAGCGGCAGGAAAGCAGCCAAGGCAGAATGCTCCGCAATCTTGTGCTTGTGCACTTCCTCGGTGTGTGATACACTTGCCTTGCAACCAAAAACTCTAGATAGCAGAGAGCTAGAGTCTACTTTGCTCGGTGACTTATTGTGTTGTGCAACCACTACGACAAGCGTGCTGTGCTCGGAGTGTATCGTACACAGCGGTGAATCTGTGCCGGATGTCGGAGAGATCAAGATCCCAGAAGGGTGTCTGGGTACGTGGTACGTGGTACGTGGTACGTGGTACGTGGGTCGCAGTGCTGGAACCTGTCCGATCTGGAATCGCAAAACTCAATGACAGGAGCCGCGGAGCCGAACAAGGACGCGTCCTGCAGTGCAGCCAAGCAGCCAAGATCCAAGATCTGTTCCTAGTAGTGGGCCACTTCGTAATCTGCAGATCGGATCGCGGTGTGGTGTCTAATTCGCGGTGTGGTGCTGTGTTCTGGTACTGATCCTGACACGTCCCGGGATCTCGGATCTCGGACCTCGCGGCGATGAGCTTGCGAGCCGCGAGCCACACAAGGGGTGTACGATTGGAATGTCGGAGACCGGTTGGGTACCGCTGGATAAGGTCGGAAATGAAGGTCGCAGGACGAGGTCTGGACCGGCCAGACGTTCAGAGGGAGATAGAGGAGATTGGGATCGGTTGGGAGGCGATAAACGATTGTGGGCGGTGCAAGTGAGTGAAGGTGGTGAGAGTGAGCTTGAGAGAAACGTTGACAAACGTGTTAACGATGGTCTGATCGTTATCAACTTTTCTTCTGACGCCGCTGCCCATGCCATTGCCTTGCACTTCATCTCTTGAATGGGCTTGGCATCGTGTCTGATGGTCTGTTAGCTGCTAGCTGTTCGCTGCTGGGGCGCGGCGCTGGCGCCGAATGACGGCGACCTGCATGCAAAATTGAGGCCGAGGACGGCCAGGACAGCCAGGACGACCTCTTTTCAAGGGGGACTCGCGATACTGAATTGTATCTCCTGGCGCGTCCTTGACATTCCTGACTGATGGCGTCGTGCGCGTGGACAATGCCCCGGCAAAGCTGGCAAAGAACTGACACCCCCGATGTATTGAATCTGACGCTAACGGCGTACCCTTTCCCTTTGATCCTTTGAGAGTCGGCCGCGCCATGCCTCTGCCATCGAGCTCCACGGCGCGGCGGAGCACACTCTACTGCCTCTCCTTTGTCGCGATCTGTAGTCTTGTTCCCACTTTCCGGGTGACTGCCCCCTCTCTTTCACCGCCAGCTACCAGCAGATCAGCAGATCGTCAGCTCAGTGTAACGCTGGATTGGCATCAGTGCCATCCCCTGCGGATCCCAGATCCCAGCGGGGATCCATACCCATCCCTTCGGTCCCACCGGTGCAACACGGGACTGTGCGTGCAAGCATCGCGGACTGTGGGCTCACAGGTGGAAACGGACACGTCACTGGTACGATGGGATCTTGGGCCTTGTCCGCATGGCTATCGCTATCGCCACACAAGCCCGCACGTCTGGCATGCTTGCAATTCCCGCATGCTGCGCAGAGAACACATGTCGAAGATCTTTTACCTGCGCATATCTGTTCAACGTTCTCCTATCAAGATCCCTAAGATCAAGAGTACTCAAGAGCCCTCTCCTCCCATGCCGCCTCTATGCCTCCAGGACCCTCCAGGACCCTCGGACCCTCTCGCGCGGATCTCTCGTTAGTGGCGTCCGTTCATTACTTTAGTGGCGTTTCCACCCCGCGCGATTGGACGCCACTCGGACATTCCCCACACCCCCTGGCGATGAATTTCCCTTTCAGGTCTACCAGCTAGCAATATTTTTTCCTCATTTTGGCATGAAGCGCAATGAGGACGCGTGGCGCAGTGGACGCGAATAAACGAAAACAAAGGAGGGTCGAGGATCGAGGATCTTCACGATTGTCGTTGAGAATCATGCTCGCGGGTGCACGGGTACAGCACGGGCCCACGCCAGTAGCAAGTAGCTCGAAGCTCGCGGCTCGTGCCCCGCCGGCAACGTGCACGCCACCCGCATCGGCTGTCTGGCTCGGCGTTTCGGGCTCGGGCTCACCCGTGTCCGGAACGCAATGTCTTCCTCTTGCTTTGCACTCTCCGCTCTCCACTCCTCACTTGCAATCTCCGCTCGCCACCCTAATCTCGGTAGCTCGGCACTCCCGCTCGGTGTTGTCAGCGGCGTCAAGCTCCAAGCTCCCGCCGCCCGGTGCGGGCGCGGGCGCGGGACGCACGCTTGGCAGGTCCGCAGAGCGTGATGGGGGATGATAGCTATTGGTCCCAGATACGAGATACGCTCTGACGCTCAGAGACTCCGAGGCGTTGTCGCTCCGGCGGCTTCTGTTCTCCTCCTTGGCTTCCCTCGGTCTTGGCTCTTGGCCTCTCGCCCAGTCGAGGGATATCATGACGGTGATATCCCCTACGTATCCTCCGCGTCTCCCGGCTTCTTATTCCTTAGGCTCGGCGTTCGAGCGTTCCCTTCCACCTGATCAGGATCCGGCACCCTGCATCCTCCTGGAAGCCACGAGGGTCAAATTCAGGCATGCATCAACGACAAACATCAACGAGCACGCCCGCCAAGGGTCCCCAGATTCCCAAGGTTTTCGGTCTTTGGGTGCCGTGTGCCGGACTGCCGGACTCGTGCCGGACGCCACTGCCCTGGCGGACCATAATGTCATACTGAACCATGAACCGGGGGTGAAGACCTTAATCCCGGCGGATGCCCGCGGATGGCATGTGCCAAGGTTGTGAATGCAGGGAGCAGCTGTCGCTGGGAGGAAAGTAAGAGCAAAGGACCTTGGAGCCTGGAGCATGGACCGATCCGAGAAGGTTGTCGGGACAGGAAAAGGGCAGTAGCGGCGACCGCGGACGTCTAGGGTTGGACCCCGGACGCAGACGCCGACGCCGCTCCCAGCGGTGCGGCGGCGACGGCATCTCCCCTCACCTGGGTATTCCAAGGGAACTGCCGATCCCCGATCCCGGAGGTCTTGCAAGGCGTTGGAAAGAGTTTGCCTGATCTGCAGTCTGCCCCGAGGTGCTGGACAGAGTTTGCGGTGCGGGGTAAACATCATTCTGCGGCTTGCGACTTGTTTTTAGACTTTTACTTATTGTTGTTCTTGATCTACAGTTTGCGTTTACGCGCCGTGCGCCCGGTATCAGCTGACCGCCGGCATCGTTCAAGGTTGCAGTCCCCGAGCGCCGCGCATATGTGTCCGTCATCATGCCGCGGCACGGCGGACAACAAGCGTAGGTGCTGCAGAGCTTGCTCTGGAGTTTGTTGTGTGTAAAGACCGCATGCCACACACAAACAAATGTAAACAACAACAAACCGTAGCCAAGCTTCGGCGACTTGAGGCACCCGATCAGATCACATACTCATACCCAGCTGCCCGTGAACGGCCGCTGCTGGGGTTCCCATGGGATCTCCGGATCGCGGATCACATGGTCCGCCGCGTGGCGAGGCTGCCCGCAACTGACATGTACTGTACTGACATCTCACAGTACTCTCAAAGCCCACCTCTCCACCTCTCCAGCAAGCTCACCTTCGTAACGCGGCGGCGCAACACCCGCCGCGTCCCGCCCTCCCTGGCCTCGGCGCCGTCATGGCCTGCACGCCCGACCCACTTCCCGCGACCCTCAGTCGACGATTTCGGTACACGGGTGCGATTGGAACGTAGAGAGGTTGTTCGGCAGCGCGGGTTATTCTTGGCGCTGCATGCCATATGAGGGACTGTATTGTTCAACATTTCATACCCGGCTCGGCGCCCAGGCATGTTAATCTCGTGTCTGTACATTCCAAGCTTCCAAGCATACACATGGCTGGCGGAAATTACTCTCATAACCCACAATGTTCCCTCGTTCCCTCGTTCCCCCATCTCTTGTGGTTATGCCGGCAGCGCACGCAGACTGTTCAAGGTTCCAGCGCCGCCTAGCAGAACCTACGCTGTGCCTCCGGGACCGCGTGCCTGTCCCTCGGACCTGGAGGATGCGCGGCCCTGGTGGTGGTGATATGGTGGTGGAATTGGTGGTAGGTGGCCACGATGCACGCTGCGCTGGGTTGTCATCGACTTGGCGGACGGTGGAATTTCCGGACACCCCCGGCCCGCATGTCAAGCAATATACAGAAGCGGACCCACTTCTTCTGACGATTCCAAGACCTCCAATCACCCCGGGCCGTCCCGCATACCGGATCTCGTAGCTCGCGTCCTCGCGTCCTCGCGTCCCATCCGGACGATCTCCCGCTGCCGGAATGGAAGGCTTGGAACATGGTGAATGTGGTACATGGTACTGGTACTGGTAGGAGTGGATGTCGAGCTGGTAGAAAGTCCTCTAGTGTCGTCGCTCAACTCGTGGGTTGTGCGTGTTTCTCCCCATGCGCAAACGGCACACACGCAGCTTTGCCACCACAGCCCACAGTAACACACCGCATAAACAAGTACATACAAGTAAACCCAACCTTGGAACATTCGCATACATCCCCGATACGGACAACGCGCCGCAGCCCGTCACGCTCACGCGTGCGTCGCGTCTCGGACCGGTCGTGAAGACTCGTGAAGACCATCCCGCCAAACCGTACTCTGCCTCTCAACACCATTCACCGACCCACCGAGCCAACGAGCCAACGAGCCGTGCCTACCCCGGCCGCAGCCAAGCTCAGCCAAACTCCTAGCAAGGTCCGCTGCGCGAGCGCCTCGCGACCGCCCTGAGGGGAGAACAGTGCGACCTTATCTATATTATCAGTTCAACCCAGTGGATTCGGTTCAGGTCAGGTCAGGTCAGTTACACGAAGCGTGACCCGTTCTCAGTCCGATTCCCACTCTACCTGGGACGGGAATAGACACCGCGCCGAGAATAGACGGCGTGCAGATGACGCCGGTGGTTGCTTCCCAATATTCAGCCACTACACAGCGTTAACATGCTCTGCACAGCAGTGTAAGCTCGAGACTAGTTCCCGTACAGTACACCGGACATTGTGCCGCGACGCCCCCGCGGGCCCCCCGAGCCCCGCACCGTGGGATCTGGAGGCGGCGGCGTAAACAGACGCTGGGTGGTGGATGTGGATGTGGCGGAGATATGGTGGCATGTGGGAGTGGCGAGTGGGAGTGAGAGTGGCGGGGCGGCGACGTCGACCCAGCATCCTTCCCGGCATCATTAGCAGTCAGCAGGCGCGGCTAGCGGCTCCATGTACTCCATGGCGATGCCTCCGATCGACATCTGATCTCGACTCGGCACTCTCGGAGATATACACCCTGCACGCGGTGAGGCCAGCCATCAACTGGGAGGAATGCGGGTCGTGGCGGAGAATTACTGTAGTGGCCAGCTGTTCCCACTCTCATTTTCACGAGAAGATGACAACACTTATGCACAGCCGTTAATTGTTCAAGGTGTGGCTTATCGGCGGCGGGATTCCCATTCCCAGCGGTCTTTCTGGGCTGGAATGCGATAACCGGGCGGGGACACTTCAGCCTGATCCGACGACTTGTGTCCAATACTGGATCCAGAATGTGTTCGGTCGTGGTAGCCTCCAAATGTGGTCAAGTTGAGCGACCCCATTTTCTCCCCGGACTCTCCCGTGGGAACGATCCACAACTC
This sequence comes from Apiotrichum domesticum, assembly GCA_001599015.1. Classification (NCBI taxonomy): domain Eukaryota; kingdom Fungi; phylum Basidiomycota; class Tremellomycetes; order Trichosporonales; family Trichosporonaceae; genus Apiotrichum; species Apiotrichum domesticum. The sequence goes on along the minus strand of BCFW01000007.1, from coordinate 123,323 downwards.
CGCGACTGCCTCTTCTGGCCATGTGATACATACAATCATTCAAGTCGAAGGTATCCCGATGATATTGCGTCTCCTGAACCTTCCCAATGTCGTCAATGTCATATCTAGTACTCGGCGCCCATGAGCAGCGCAAACCGTCCGCCAGCGGCAGGCGGTGCGTTTTGTCCTTGTCCCTGTGTCTTCGGAGCCCGGGTCACAGTCGTGCGCTTCCGCTCCTTTTCCTTCTTCTTCGTCTCGGGGCGCGGGGCACTGCCCACCGCGTCGGCGGGCAGAGAGGCGAGCACGGCGCTCAGCGCAGCATGGTATCCGTTCTTGTACGCTGCCGACCAGCGCCACCCGCAGCGCGTTGATGGCGGCGGCTCACTCCCGCTGAGGAGGTAGTGGAGTGCGACGCCGGAGAAGAAGACGAACGGCGACTGGTGAGTCAGGTCTTCAGCCGCAGTATGCGAGAGGAGGAGGGCCTGGGCGAGGGGTTGTGCAGACGCAAACCCGGCAGCCAGCTGGGCGACGAGCTCGGCGTTACGATTCGTGAGCAGCGGGTAGTCGCCTTCCACCTCGTCGTCTTCGTTCTCGTCCTGCCACCCTTCGAGGCATCCGATGCCGGCGCGGAGCACGGCCTCGATCTCCGGCTTTCGCCAGCGCCGCACGCCCGTGGTGTCCGTGTCGGCGGCCTGGGCGATGCAGAGGCGTACAACCGCCACAAGAGGGTGTAGGCGGCGCGGGAGGGCGAGTATGGCGGGTGTATTGGCGCCCATGCCGCCAAGGTACGCCTTGAGGCGCTCGTCCAGTGGGAGCAGGCATGTTGGCGTGGGATTGTCAAGCGCCGGCGGCAGTTGTATCGTATGCGCGGTGATGCGGTTTGATGAGCCCTGGCGGAGATATTCGGTTATGATACGCGGTGCGGGGGCCTCAACGGATGTCGACTCTGCCTCGGCTTCCTCTGTGTCGTCTACTCCCAGAAGCTGGCATACCTCGTGGTCTTGAATGATCTCCTCCAGCTGGTCAGATGTGGCGGCTGGGAAACGTAGTTCACCAAGGGCCTCCTCGGTGAAGAGGTAAGCAGAGGTGCGGGCCGCAATGGCGACACGGCCAGCATGGGCACACGGGCCGGAAGGGTCCTCGAGAACGTTCCACTTGTAGATTCTATTCGGATAAAGCCAGATATGCGTCACGGTGTTGAGCTCGCCACGACGCTGGGCAGCAGCATACGCTGCGATCGATTGTGATTGCTCGGGTGGCGTGTTTGACGGCGTCGTGACGCGGCTAACGGAGGGACACGAGTCGTCCCCGCAGAAAGGGTATAGCGAGCAGCACTGACTCGACGAGGGAAGGGCGTATTGTATTGTCGCCTCGATGATGGCGTCGACGATTTCGTTCACGAGGCGATCATCCACATACGGCCGAACACACAGCTTGCGCACAACCTTCTGCACCAGATTTGCAGCCGTGTCTCCGTGGTTCGTCGCGGCCGTGGCACGTATCTGTTGCTGCTCCCTCAATATCCTCGCCACGCGTTCGATACGGTCCGCGGCGTTCGTGCCGCCGGAGAAGAACGCCTCAGAGGCGAACGACGGGGTGTAATCGTTGCCGGCCAGAGACGCGAAGAGAGGCATGAGATTTGCTGGCAGTCTCAACCGGCGGCACAGTGCCGACGCAGTGTACGTCGCCAGCACAAGAGTAGGGTTGCGATAGCTCTTCGGAGGGAACAGGCGGGACAGGCGCGCCGGCGCCTTCCTTCCCCCCTTCACTGCCTGAAATCCCCATCCGCCGGCGGTATCTTCCGCACTCGGGCTCCCCTCAATCCACTCCATCATGTCCAGCGGAACGTATCCCTTCATGTTTTCCGATACGCCGCTCGCAAGCACGATAAAGTCCGTGTCGCGGCCAAAGACATACGCGCCCATCTCCTCGGCCATCACGACGCACATCCCGTCCGCCTCTCCCGAGGGCACGTAGTGCGTCGCAACGTCCATGTCGGCGAGCGCGCGCGAGAATGTGTGTAGCGTGAATGGCGGCAGTATGACATTGTCGCGCGAAAAGGAAGGCGCCGAGTGTGTTTGCGGGGATATCGTGTAGAACATCCGCGCGGTTCCCACCTGCTGCTGCAACCGTTCGAGCAAAGTGTCATGCTTCTCGGGCGGAGACGCGCCTGGTGTGAGCTGGGCAATGGAAAGATATGCAAGCTCACCATCAAAGACAAAGGTCGGTTCGATGCCAACGTTCCTCCAGGCCTTGATCAGGCGGCGTGTGAGGCGGTAGAAGCGGTAATATTCGCCACCCGACGTCCAGGGAAGGGAGTCAAGATAGAGATGGTAGATAATGCTGTGTGTCAGTCATGCTCTGGAGATGGGGCCAGCATCAGTGCATGCTTGTCGTTGTCGTTATCGGCTCTGGTGTATACGATTTGAAGCCAAGGGAAACGCGACACTGACGCGTCTCGCCACTCACCCCCAAGCATCAACAATGACCGGCGTCGTCCCCCGCGCCGCCTTCCCGTCCGCATCGAGGAGGACCGAGCGGCACAGCGACTGCCGGTTTTCTTTCAAGAACGTCTGGAGGCCGCGGACTCCCATCTTGCGCGGCTGTTTTTAGTTGTGCGATTAGTGGGTGCTATCGGGGGATGTGGATGGAGGAAGATGGTGGACAAGACAGAAAAAAAAAAGATGATGCAAAAAAAAGAGAAAAAAAAGTGGAGGTCGTGTGTGCTGCTTGGCACATCGAGTCGTGTGGGCAGGCGATAAACGGCCAACGGACTGGGAAGCGACCTGGCAATACCTGCGTCGTTGATAAGAACAGGAAGCTGTACAAGACGGATTCATATATCGAGGACTAGAAGCATCTCATGAGCAACTCTTCTCGGAGAGGCGGAGACGGGGACGGACACGGACATACGGACATCGGGGACTTCGGAAAGTGGACTGTGCCTTTTGCCGCCACTCAACTGCCCAGCATTTTGGCTGAACCCACTCCCCGCCACCCAGTTTGTCCACTCTTCTACAGTGCTCCGACTCGGCTCCGAGAACCTCCACCCGTTCCGAGTTCCACTTCCCGAACTCTTCTCTTTCTCCACTCTCCACAGCACTCCCTCACTTTGAACCAAACTCTCAAAACTCGCAAAATGGCGTCGCGCAGTATTCACGCTGTGCGCAGCCTGCGCGTCGCTCGAGCGCGCGCAATGCGTGCATCGCCCTCCATGCTGCCCACCGCTCGCGCGCTCGCCTCCGTCGCCGGCCCATCACGGAACCAGGCAGCAACAGCGAGCAAGCCCGCTGCAGAGTACCTCCGCGCGCCGCCGGTATCCGCCGCCAAGGTCGACGACTCGGACGTGCGCTCCCTCTTTGACAGCTCGTACGCCCCCACATCCTCCGAGCCTACCGGTCTCTTCACCCTCGGTCCGCTGACTGATCCGAATAACCTCGGCCCATTAACGGGACGCACGCTCGTGCACGCGCAGGCGATTGTGGAGCGTATTGCACGCGCCAAGAATGATCCCACGGGTAAAGAGCTCCGGCTGGTGGTCAAGAATCTCGACCGTCTGAGTGATCTGCTCTGCGGGGTGATCGACATGTGCGAGCTTGTCCGAAACACGCACCCCGAGGAGCGATGGGTACAAGAGGCGGATGCGGCGTACGAGCGGCTCTGCTCGTACATGAACAACCTCAACACTGACCGCGGCCTTTTCGAGGCGCTCGTTGCTACTCTCGAGTACCCGCATGCCGAACCGCTGTCTCATGCCGAGCGCCAAGTCGCGCTCACCTTCCTCCGCGACTTTGAGAAGAGCGGTATCGACCTCCCGCCAGCCGCAAGGGCGCAATTTGTCGAGCTCTCCGACTCCCTTCTATCTCTCGGTCGTACATTTCTGACCGCGGCGTCTTCCGGCCCGAGCCCCGAGCCCCTCATTGAGATCCCCGAGCCGGAGCGACTTCTGGAGAGCATGGGCACCGCATTTGTCAACTCGCTGCCGCGCCGCCGCGGCCGTGCGCTCGTCATGCCTGGATCGTGGGAGGCGCAGATGATTACGCGATACGCACGGGAAGGCGAGGCCCGCCGTCTCGCATATGTCGGCAACCAGGGCGCCGACCCGGAACGCATTGGCGTGCTGGAGGAGATGCTGAGTGAGCGTGCGCGGCTGGCTGGTGTGCTTGGACGGCGGAACTGGGCAGAGGTTGCGCTCGTCGATAAGATGGCCAAGAACCCCGAAAACGTGTTGGGATTCCTTACGTCGCTTGCCGGGCACCACAAGGAATCGGCCGCAGCCGATGTGGCCGTCCTCCAGCGCTTCAAGGCCGCGTCCATGACTGGCATCAAGTTCCCCTCCGAGCAGGGCACCGCCCACCTCCCGCAGTTCAACGCTTGGGACCGCGACTACTTTACGGAGAAGTACATGACATCGCTGGCGCCCAACACACTCTCCCCTCTGGCTCCCTACTTCTCCACAGGAACCGTACTGCGCGGCCTCTCGCGCCTATTCTCCCGACTGTACGGCATCTCCTTCCGTCCCGCCCCCGTTGCGCCTGGAGAGGTGTGGCACCCGTCGGTGCGCCGTCTCAACGTTGTTGACGAGAAGGAGGGTGTCATTGGCGTCATCTACTGCGACCTCTTCAGCCGTGAGGGCAAGCCGCCAAACGCCGCGCACTACACGGTGCGCTGCTCCCGCCGTGTCGACGACGACGACCTCGCCGGCGACGGCCTCCCAGAAAACTGGGACGCGCGCTGGGGCCCGGGTCTTGAGACTGAGGGCACTGCTTCCCCATCACGTGAAGGCCGGTACCAGCTCCCGATCGTGGTGCTTACCACCGACTTTGGCACCGTCGACCGCGACCGCCCGGCTCTTCTTGGCTGGCATGAGGTGGAGACCCTGTTCCATGAAATGGGACACGCCATGCATTGTGAGTTTGCAGCTGGTCGGCCCAGGAGTGGGCTGCCCCAATGTGCGATTGATTTGTTCTAACAGACAGCGATGATTGGCCGGACAGAGTACCACAACGTGAGCGGAACGCGATGCGCGACCGACTTTGTCGAGCTCCCCTCCATTCTGATGGAACACTTTGTCTCGTCTCCCGAAGTCCTCTCGATCTTCGCCGAGCACTACGCGACCGGCGAGATGCTGCCGCCCGACCTGTTGAAGGCCCATCTCTCCCTGCAGCAGTCGTTCGCGGCCGTCGAGACACATGGACAGATCGTCATGGCCATGCTCGACCAGAAGTACCACCAACTGTCGCCAGGCCAGCACGTCGACTCGACGGCAGTACACCAGGAGCTGCAGAACAACGTCGGCGTCTTCCCTCCCGTCGAGGGCACCGCGTGGCAGACGCAGTTTGGCCATTTGTACGGGTACGGCGCGACGTACTACTCGTACCTGTTCGACCGGGCGATTGCGGGCAAGGTGTTCTCAACGCTGTTCGCCAACGACCCGCTGAGCCGGGAGGGCGGCGACGTGCTGCGCCGCAAGCTCTTGCAGTGGGGCGGCGGGCGGGATCCGTGGGAGATGGTCGGCGAGGTTGTCGGCGGGCACGAGGGCGAGGTCGTCGCGCAAGGCGACGAGAAGGCCATGGCCACCGTTGGTGGGTGGTATATCAAGTAGTCGGCGAGTATCCCGAGCGAGGTCGCGCCGATTTGTTTTTGCACACTGTTTCTTTGCACCTGATAGCATTAGTTAGACGTAGCCCGCTTGGCGGGCCATGCATCGCATCTCATACAGGATAAAAGGGACAGGGGAGTTGACATGAGACACCGGAAGACGAGAGACAATGGGGAGCTATTGATGCAGGGACGGAACGGAACGGAGTGGTGATGGTATGTGAAGGAGAAGGGATGGGACTGGCGATATGGGAGTTGTTACGACTGCTGTTCGTTGTCAGCTATCATCGGGGACCCTCAGCTGACACGCACCTGCTGGAACGCAACGCTGCTCCCGCTAAACATCTTGTCCTCGTCGGTCGGTTCTATCTTGCGCCTCTGCGAATGACTTGTGGGCGGCTTCAGGTATGCCTCGAATCCCTGGTTGTCAGCACGGGAGTGAGATGGCGAGAGAGAAAGGGGAGGGGGGGAAGGGGGAGAGAGGGGGCAGGCGGCAGGCGTTGTGAGTCGCGCGGCATGTGGGCACGCGCAAGCCGTTTGTGGTCGCGTCATCGCGTTGGACGACGATGTATGGTGGGATGCATCCCGTCGATCCCGATGCATGACGTCGTGCAGACAAACGGCGCGCCGACGATCGCCATCGCGATGAGCTCTAGCGCTTCGGGGGTCGCCCATCCACCAGGTCCTATCGCACTCTGTCGGTCGCGCAGTTGCAACCTCAACCTCACACGACATCGAGTCGCCACCCAGCGGAACCCACCTTGATAATGTTCCCTCCGCTCTGTGCCGTGTCCTCGAGGTACGACATCTCCTGCGTCCAGATCGTGGCCTCTATATTTGCCTTGCGTCAGCCTGATGCTTGTTGAAATGGGGTGGATGGCGTGCCGGGGGTTGATGTTCTCCGGTGGGTTTCTACAGGCTCCAGTCGCGTGTCGTCCTCGTCGCGTCGTCGGACTCACCAAATTCATCTCGAGCGCCCTCTTTTTCCGCTGCGCCGCCTCAATCTCGAGCAGCGCCGCCGCCTGTGCCTGCTTCGCGTCTGCCGGGGGGCCCTGCGTCGACATGGTGTGCGCGGCGAGTGGGTGAGTAGATGGGGAATAGGTGGATGGATGTGGATGTGGATGTGTATGTCGTCAAAGTTGGTTCCCAGCCCAGAAATTGTTTTGGCCCTGTGGAATTTATAAGAGTCATGCTCCTTGTTGGGTTGTTGAATACCCAGGCGGGCGAGGTGAGTCAGCGGTATTCCAAAGCCGCCCAGCTTTTTGGGCACCACATGCAACCCTCAGTTCTACATGCCGCTGAGCATGCCACCCATACACATGCTGATGTGGTGATGCACATGCTTGCGCATGCCACGCACATGATCCTCATGTCCAGTCTGTCGGCAGAGCAGGGCATGAACGGGTCTGGCAGAAGCGCCGCTAGCGCAGAAAAATCGTGGTCCACCAACCGCCGGGCCGGGGGGTCCGACGTCGTCAGGGTGGAAGCCTGCAGCGACATATTAATAGGCAGGGCATAAGGGCTGTCCTAGCCATGCTGTCGGGCTGTCGGAATCGCGAATGCAGGGATGAAGATGGAATGCGAGAGCCGATATGGACTGAAGATGTGGGAGGGTAATGAAGACCGATGGCTACATTTGGGGCAGACACTTCGAGATGTGCCAGATGGACAAGGGGCGTTGTGTGGCGGCTGACGCATCACACCCGAGATAACGACCTGGAAGATAACCTGAAAAAGGTCAAGGTGGAGCCAGCGTCATAATATTTGCCCCACTTCAATGTCCATTTTCTTTCTTCTCCTTTTACATCCACGCTTTCCTCAAAGTCCAGCTCACGATCCACAATGACCAAGACGGACCGCCCGCCCCTTCTCTCCACGCCGGAAGAGTACCGCAAGCTCTTTGACTCGGTCGACACCTTTCTTCTCGACTGCGATGGAGTCATCTACCACGGACCGGTCGTCGTCGAGGGCGTCAAGACCGTGCTGCAGATGATGCGCGATGCTGGTGAGCACGATGGCTAGGATAGTGATTTGATAGCCGTCCTCTTTTAGTGCTGACCCGCAGGCAAGAAGATCATCTTTGTCACTAACAACGCGACCAAGAGCCGAAGGATGTACCTGGCCACGTTTGACAAGCTGGGCATTGAGGCTCACGAGGTGGGTATCGACGCGGCGTGCAGGAAGTGCATCTCAAACGTGGTGTAGCGGAATGAGTCAAGCCTGCTAGAGCTGTCTTGCTAGGAGTTTCTTTCAGAACCTAGCAAGAGCCACAGCCTTTCTCCTTGCACAACCTCCCCCTCGCCATCTCAGCAAGCTCCCACTAACACGCAGTCCGAGATCTTCGGCTCAGGCTATGCCTCTGCCGTCTACATGTCGCGCATCCTCAAGTTCCCGACCGACAAGCGCGTCTATGTTCTCGGCGAAGCAGGGCTCGAGGAGGAGCTCGACACCGTGGGCATCAAGCACTGCGGCGGGACGGACCCCGAGGACCGCGTGTTCGTCCCGTCCATGGACTTTAGCCATTTCCAGCCCGACCCCAGCATCGGTGCCGTGCTATGCGGATTCGACATGGGCATCAGTGAGTACGAGCGATAGGGATGCGGTCGTTTTGGCTTTCTTCATCTTCAACAAAAAACCATCCCATTCCTGCCCCTCAGCAGTGCACACCTTAACTCCAGACTACAAGAAGCTCGGCAAGGCCTACTCGTACCTCAACTACAACCCGGACGTGCACTTCCTCCTGACAAACGACGACCGCGTCTTCCCCACAAACGGCACAACGTTCCCCGGCAGCGGCGCCCTCTCGGCGCCCCTCGTCTTCGCGCTGCAGGGCAAGCGCGAGCCAACAATTATCGGCAAGCCGAACAGGCCGATGATGGACGCGATTCTCGCCGAGCACGAGTTTGACCCCGCGCGCGCGCTCATGGTCGGCGACAACCTCCTCACGGACATTGCGTTTGGAAACTCGTCGGGCGTCCGGACTCTACTTGTCTTCGGCGGCGTCACGGCCCGCGAGCAGGTGTACGGCGATTCGCCCCACGAGATCACGCCGACGTTTGTCGTTGACAGCCTGGGAGACCTTGCTGTCCTTGCGGACCAGTAGATGAGTGTAGATTTAGAGATAGAGCGCGATGTTACATGTAGACGGACTCCGATAACTCGACGCAGCATGTATAAGTGGTGATTGACGGTGATTGATAACCCCGGGAGGATGACACCCGACTATCACTGCAGTCCCATCCAGGCCATCCTCACGATTTCAGGCTCGAACCACGCCTGACGCTAAGCGGGGGGCTTTACGCTAATCGAGAGCTTCAGGAGACGAAGGAAGCTGCAGACGGCACACATGTGAACCGAATCTTCATTCAACAACCTGAATGAAAGACGTGCACTGCCCCGTCTAAGGCGGCAAGGGGACTTTCTATCGTGACGTCGGCGCGCGGTGGCTCGGCGGTCGCTGGTGGTAGAAAGTGGACTGCGAGTGTTGAGACCCCAACCTTCAGAAGACCGCACAGCCGGCGCCAACACACGTGAGAGTTCGCCCTCAACGCGCACCCCTCGACACATGACGGTCGTGGTTGTTGGTCTTGGCTGTTCGCGGGGTAGAAGCTCCTTGCCCGTCCATTTACAACAAAGGGATGTTCTGGGGAGCTTGCTGTTGAAAGGGACCTCGGAGATGCAGAGGAACGACAGAGAAGACCTCTTGTCGACTTTGGCCAGGGAGCGCTCATCTTTGTCCATATCAATGAGGGCAAGATGTGATTGAGGTTCAGTCCCGATGTATCGTAGTTCGTGAGCGTTAGTCCTTACGAACAGGTCAGTATCCTCGGCGAGAGCCACATAATGTACATCGTGCTGTCTGCCAAACCACTACTCGTAGTCCCAGTCGTCTGCCACGCCGAGGAGACACATCTTCTTTACGATCATCATCACCTTCGCCACGAACGCCTCGAGATGGAAGATCTTCTTCGAGCCTTGCCGCATGCGCAGTTCCTGGTGGGTCAGAATCATCACATACGCCGAACCCACATAGTACGCTGCCCAGTGCACAATCTGGGGCTTGAGCACGTCGTCGACCTTGTCCGTGATCCGTTCCGCAATGGTCTGAAGTCAGCGCTACAATAGATCCATGTCATCGAACCTTGAGCACGACCGCCGGCGGGATACAGTGTGACAGCAGCTCGTAGAGCTTTGCGCGCACATCCAGTAGGCGCTGCGGACTCTGCTCCTGCAGGATCATGTCGGCCACTTTGCCGCAGTACGTCTCCCAGTCTGGCCGCGCGACATTGATGTCCCCCTCGAGATCCGGCTGCTGCATCCGCATCGCCTCAAACACGAGCAGTGCTTTGCGGAGGTTTCCGTCCGATGCCTCAATGATATTCTGCGCCGCGCTCTCTGGTAGCCGGAAGCGCTCCTTCTTCGCGACATGGTGCAGCACTTTAGACATCTGAAGTCAGCGAATACGAGGACTATTCTCCCTCACCTGCTCGTCAGTCGGCGCCGCAACGCGCACAAGTAGACAACGACTGCGAATCGGGGCAATGATCTTGCTCGTGCTGTTCGCGCACATGATCAAACGCATGTTCGTCATGTACTTCTCCATCGTACGACGGAGGGCCGCCTGCGCATCGCGCGTCAGCGAGTCGGCCTCGTTGATAATCACGACTGATGTCAGCTAACTTTGGAAATCGGACAGCTCACCCTTGAACTTCTGCTTAGCATTTAGGTCGACCTGCTGCGTCTGGGCGATCTCCTTGAGAATGTCCTGAATCACAACGCGGTCATACATTCCCACATCCGAGGGAGTCAGCTCGATGTGATAGTTGCTCTGCACAACGTTGACGTCGAGCTTGCGGTTCGACGGCGTCACGAATACACGCTGGTCGATACGGAGCTGGCGGGTCAGAAACGCAGGCTATGGCACCCACCTTTTCGACGCCGGGGCCGTACAGCTCGCGAAGAGTTGCCATAATGCGTGTCTACATGTTAGCGTATTCTGGCGTATTCTGAAGCTCGCAATGACAACATACCTTCTTTCCGGCACCGGACGGACCGTAGAACAGGATGTGCGGAAAGTCTCCAGAGGCAGCCTGCGGTGAGCGACAACACGGCACCGTGACTCACGAGTGACCTCAACCGCGCAGAGAGCTCGTCATGGTAGTGCAAGTCGTCAAGAGTACGCGGCCGGTACTAGAAAAGTCAGTTCCTGCGGCATCGACCAACGCAACTGACCTTGTCAACCCAGAGCGACATGGTAACAGAACACAAGTTGTGTGTTGGGAGGACGTGAGGTGGATGGGAAGTCGGTGATCGGCTACAAGCCACTGTTATTCAAACACTCAGATGAATGTGGTAAAATCGCTGTTCGGAGTTGAAGAGACAGTGACGACGATGAATGTCTGGGGTGATGACGGAGATGAAGGAGATGATGGCGAAGTGCAATGATGAATGATTCCTTCTTGCTCTTTCACCATGTTCAACCTGCTCTTCACTCTTCCTCCCTTCTCTGTCAGGGACACAAACGCAAATGAGCAGCACAGTCAACTTGACGCGTCGCAATAGACACGCGTTTTGCTATTATGTAATTAAGGATATACGTTTTTTAATATCCAGGCTGGGCGTTCGCAGTGGCCTGGTGGGTGCATGGGTGACCATCTGGCTGGCATGGCTGGCGCAGGCTTGGCTTGGCTTCCATCCTCACCATTCCGAGAGGGTGAGCAGTGAGCACAAAGTCGCCGCCGTGCCAATGTCCCGTCGTTCCAATGAACCAGATGTCAACGTTTCATGTACCCTTCTCTCCGTCGAGCTCCCTTCCTCCTCATTTCCATCGTCTTTCCTTTGATCTCCCTTCTGACACGCGCACTTTAAAGTCTCAGGATCCCGAGCATGCCCTCAACAGAAGCATAACCAGCCAGAATGCCGCAACCACCCTCAGTCGACTCGGCATCCACGACGCCATCCCGCGTACTCTCTCCGTCCTCGAGTGACGATCGGTCGCCGACAGCGAGTCTGCGCGCACTCGAGCTCGAACATGGGCCCGTAATGGCGTCATCCCCAGACTCGCCGTATGCTCTCCGGCGCACTAGTACACTCATGTCAATGGACGGATTCGAGTTCCAGCAGTCGCTCCTTCCCCTGTCACTGAGTACCTCTGACCCGGCGGATCCAGCAAACCATGTCGAACACAAGCACGTTGGCCTGCTTCACGGTAAGATATTTCAAAAGGCCGTTATCTTACAGCGCAGCAATGGCTCTCGTGATTGGCATGCAGGTCGGCTCGGGAATCTTCTCGTCTCCAGGAGGCATCGTCGCATCGGTCGGAAGCGTTGGCGCCAGTTTGGTGGTTTGGGTCATGAGTGGGCTTCTGGCGTGGACTGGTGCAAGGTGAGCTTGCCTTTCTACATTTTGAACTAACAACTCTCCAGTTCCTTCGCAGAATTGGGCTGCGCAATACCCCTCAGTGGCGGAGCACAAGCGTATCTAGCATATGCTGTGAGTGGCTTTCCCTTCTTACTCTGACAATAGTTCGGACCTATGGCCTCGTACCTGTACACCTGGTCGGCCGTGTCGGCACTTAAACCTGGTAGTGCGGCGATTGTTGCTCTCATCTTTGGGTAAGCTAGACGCCGGGCTGACTTAGCTGACGACCAGGGAGTATTTGAATCGTATGCTCTACCACGCCATCACAGGCGACACCAACGGAACGGTTCCAGAATGGTCTTTTAAAATCACGGCGGCGATTGCAATCATTCTCATTATGCTTCTGAACCTCATTTCCCCGACGGCAGGAACCCATTCAGCCGTGGTGTTGACAGCCATCAAGATCGGGTCACTCATTTTCGTGGCCGTTCTGGGTATCATTCATCTCATCCGCCATGGCCCAGGACCATCATTTTCCGGCAACATCTTTGCGGGATCCTCAAAGGAACCGGGAAGTTACGCTACTGCACTATATCTTGGTCTTTGGGCATTTGACGGTTGGGACCAGTGCTCAGTACGTTAATGCGCTCGTGTAGCCACTAACCTTCAGTACGTTGGCGGTGAGATGAAGGATCCCAACCGGGATCTCCCCCGCGCCCTGCACTCATCGATGCTGTTGGTTCTTATTCTCTTTCTTGCGGCCAATGTGTCGTATTTCATCGTTCTCGAGCCAAGCGTGGTCGCACAGTCGAACACTGTGGCGTTGGACTTTGGTCAAGTCACTATTGGACGTTTGGGCGCTGTAGTGTTCAGCACGCTTGTGGCCATTTCATGCTTTGGCGCTCTCAACGGCGGGTTTTACACCTGTAGGTTGCCCAACCGGTGACATCTTTCTGACTTCAGCCGCACGACTCATCTACGCTGCGTCCCGGGACCACTTCCTTCCCTCGATCTTCTCACGTTTGAGCCCCAAGCGGCGAACTGCCGACTACGCAATGGCTCTTAATGCTGGCTTGACGATATTCTTTATCATCTTCGGTGGAGGCTTCAGAAGTGCGTCTTGACATTGGTTGCATTTAGCTAACGTCTAAGCCCTTGTGAACTTCTTTTCCGTCACATCGTGGACGCTGTTTTTCGCCACCATCACGGGGCTGCTCTATCTCCGCATCAAGGAACCGCATCTCGAGCGGCCTTATCGCGCGTGGACTGTGACGCCAATGATTTTCTGTCTCGTAAGCTGTGGTTTGCTAAGACAGCTGACCTCAGGTGGCCCTGTTCCTTCTCCTCATGCCCATCTTCGCGGCGCCTTGGGCCGCCCTTGCTTCCTTCAGTGAGCCGCAACCACGCTCTCATCTAACCTCAGTGTTTATGGGTGCTGGAATCCCGATGTTTTACCTTACCGCACGCTCTCGTGCCCGCTCCGCTGGAAAGGGGTATTCCCGTTTGGATGGAGATGAGGAGGACGGATTCACGGCGACAATGAGAAGTGAGTAGTCTGTCTATAGATCCAACTGACTGATAACAGCCGCGTGGCAAACGTTCAGCGACGATGTCATTGCCCTTCTACCCCGCCGCTGGGCGGACAAGATCAACAGTAGACGTGCTGCTGCAGAACCTGTAGCAAACCCAGAAGAACGCCGGGGAATGCTCTCCGAGCGTATAGAGATGTCCGAGATGTAGTCTCATAGTATTAATGCACAACACGATATGAACCACGACCAAGTGGGATCTATGTTTCTACCTCTTGCCGCCCTTCTTCCCCGGCTTTCCACCCTTGCCTTTCGCGCCCTTTCCGCCGCCACTCTTGCCCTTGACGAGGGAGATGCCGTACTTTTCGGCCTGCTTCTTCTCCTTGTCAAACTTCTTCTGCCGCTTGCGCGCCTCGAGCTCCTTGGCGCGTCTCCGCTCAGCCGGAGTCTCCATCGACGTGCTCTTCCGCGCCTCCTTCTTCTTCTCCCGCTCCTTAGCCTCCGCCGCCCGCTTCTTCTCCATCTTGGCGCGCTGTTCCGCACGCTTACTCGATGCCGGGAGGAGCGGCACGGCAGCAGGCTTTTTGGCGGCCTCCTCGTCCTCATCCGAGTCGACGTAAGCGCGCGTGGCAGAAGAAGACGGGTCAAAGTCCTCGGTGATCGTAACGGTCGCGAGCTGGTCCTCGTCCGAGAACTCCGTCTCGATCGGTGCCTTCTCCTCGACTTCCTCCTCGTCATCCTCGCCCTCATCTGCAGTGAGTGAGCGATACGAACCTAGCCGCAGTGAAATCTAACAAAGCCAATACGCACCATCAACGCTCAGCCCAAGCGCAATGCGCACATCGCGCTCGTTCTGCTTCGCGCGCTCCTTGAGCTCCTGGCGCGCCTTGCGCCGTTCGTCGAGGTGCGCCTGGTGGTCGCGCTCTTTGGCACGCTTGCGGCGTTCCTCCGTGCGCTGCTTTTTACGCTTCGAGAAACCCGTGAGGTAATCCCTGTGTGTTAGTGCTTTGCTAAGAAGCGAGAATCTGCAAGTTCACATTCTCAGGAGATGGAGAACGGGATGTCAATATCTCCAGCGACTTACCGGCGCGCACTGTCGTCCCACTTGACCTCCTCGACCTGGTCCTGGCGCGCCTTCTTCGCACGACGGATGTAGTCTGCGCCCTCGGTCAGGAGCGCGATGTTGGATTTCGGCGCCATCGTAAACTGTTTTGTCGTGGGGTGGTGGATGGAGAGGGAGGTTGTGATGCTGTTGTCGGACGACCTGGTCGGCGCATTGAAATTGTTCGAGTGGAGGCACGACTTGTGCCACACTGCTGATAATCTTTCTGGTGGCAAACGGTGCAATATTGCTCAAAAGACACGTGTTAATTAACTCTCATCTAATTTCAGTTTCTGTAATGGCATTAGCATCGATGCGTTAAAGGCCGTAGAAAGGTTCCTAATGCCATTACATCACCGAATTCTCATAGTCAACCGCGCAGAGCCTGGACCAAGCAAGCACGTTCGAAGAAGCCGAAAGCTGAAACCCTCGACGAGAAGCAACAACAACAACTGTCTCTCTATTCCATCTCTCCATCAACTCGGAAACGCAGCAGACATGGCCAAGATCGTCCCACCGATGAACTATGGCTTGGTCGAGGACGGTGAGTGCACAGAGGCTGCTTACTGCACAATATGCGTTCTCCAAGCTTCGGCTTCTTCATCGCATAAGCTTGTTCACGAACATGGCCGACACAGGACATTGATACTCAACAGGTTTCTACCGCTCCGCCCAGCCGACCGAACTGAACTTTACGTTTCTCGAGAAACTCGAGCTACGCACCGTGATCTGGGTCGGTGCCGAGGAGCCAACGGAGATCTTGTGAGTCGTGCACTGCGCCGACGACGCAAGAACGGTCCTGTGACAGCTGCAGGGCTCATTCGGAGCGACCTCTTATCAGCTTACTAGTCGAGTACTCGAGCTGACTCCAGTGTCTCCTTCCTCGAGTCGCAGGGCATCATTCTCCACAACCTCGCGCCGCAGGTATCACTCAACCCACACTTTCCCCCACCATACTGTGACTCGGGTGTCGTGCCGCTCAGTGGCCAGTGTGAGTTGTCCTCCACTTTCTGTCTACAACTCAGGCCTCTAACCTCTGCCAAGCTAACGCATCTCAGACCACCTCCCGCCGCTTCCTCCACCGACAGAGCCGCTGATCATCCACGCTCTCACCCTCCTTCTCCAGCCGTCCACCTTCCCCACCCTCGTGTGCTGCAATATGGGGCGCCACAGGACAGGCACCGTCGTCGGGTGTTGGCGTAAGCTGCAGCGGTGGGCGCTTTCCTCCATTCTCGAAGAGTACAGGCGGTATGCGGGGATGAAGGTCCGCGTCCTTAATGAACAAGTGGGTGTTAGTCCGATGAAGATCCACTGACCGCAGTTTATCGAATTGTTCGACACGGATTTGGTACCCATTACCGCTGAGCTGCCGGCGTAACCGGACAAGGATATTGGCCACAGAAGATATAGACGTGGTAGGCGGTATCTCATTGGGAGCTCGTAAGCCGTAGCTGAAGACACCTGGCCCCGGCCGAGTGTCTGGCTAGCGGCGCTGATTGTATGTACTCATAGCTGTATGTCGCATTCCACGACCGCGCGTTAGATACTGGAATACATCTAGATAAGACCAAAGCGAGACAGAGGCTCAACGGGAAGAAGAGAGATAGAGATAGAGAGAGGCACCTTCGAATCCTAATACTACACGCAACAAGCCTGCCGAGGAGCCATTCTAGAACGAGACGACCTTCTTCTTCCTGGGAGCAGGCTTGGCGGCGGGCACGAACGAGCCCTCCTCTCCGGGGAGCTTCGCCAGGCCACGCTGTCCGTTCTTGGCCGGCGCATGACGCTTCCTGTTACCTTGGAAGTCGCGCGTCGAAGCCATAAAGTCGTCCTCGTCCGCGCCGGCAGCCACACCCGTTCCGAGCGCGAGGGGGTTCACCGCCTGGCCGTGACCCGAGGCCGCAAAGTTGGCCGCACGCTGCTCGGCGATCATCTTGGCCTCGACAGGACAGTCCTTGGCGCGGTGCGCGACCGACTTGCACACCTTGCAGCTGCCGCCGTTAACGTACACGCCGCGCGGGTTCTTGGGACACGCGCTCGAGAGGTGGCCCTTCTCAAGACACACGTAGCACGTCGCGAACGGTGTCGGATCCTTGGGGTCGACGCGTTTCGGGCACCGCGAGAGCGAGTGGGCCGCCGAGTTGCACCTGCGGTCAGAGCGCGCTCGCAAATCTAGTACTCACCGGTAGCATTTTCCGCTGGTGACCTCTCCGCCCTTGGCCTTCTTCTCCTTCTTCCCCTTGCCCTTCTTCTTGCCCTTCTCCTCTCTCTCTCCGTCGCCGTCGCCCTCGCCCTCGCCCTCCTGGGCCAACGCCTCCGCCTGACGCTTAGCCATGTCCCCCGCCTCGAGCAGCGCCGCGCTTCCGCCCTCCCCGCTCGCAGCGAGAAGAATATTCGGGCAGTCCCGCGCCGCGTGTCCCACCCCACGGCACGCAAAGCACGTTGTCGCGGCTGCGCGGTCGTCGATACGTTTCAGGCGGCGTTCCTCTGAGCGCTCCTCGGCGAACTTTGCGCGTTCTGAGAGCATCAGCACGGATAAGGGAGCAACATAGATCATAACAATGGCTCATCTATCCGCCCATCATCCATGCCGAGCAACACCGTACTCACTCGCAATCTCCGGGTCCCGTCCCCACCCCTTGCGCTTCTCGCCGCCCTTCCCGGCCCCGGACGGACCAGCTGCCTCGGCGCCAGCCTCGCGCTCCGCCTCCTCCGCCGCGGACGCAACAAACGTCTTGCGCGGCATGCCAATGTTCGTGAACCGCGCCATCGTGCTTGCGTGTAAATTGTGAGTGTGGTTGAGAGTGGCGAGACGAAGGATTGTAGGATTGTCGACTTGGACGGAACTCCACCTTGAGACATTCGCAACTTTTGGACCACGCTCACGTGACCTTTCTCCTCTCATCTCGGACATTATGACATGGGTTGCTCCGCCGACAAAAGCAAAGCAACGCGCAACATAGGACATTGCAACCTCTCTTATCTGCATACCAAACCACCATGCGCCCCGTCACAGCTCTACGCGCGCTCCGCCCCGCTCTCAACCGTCCCCTCGCTCGGGGAGTCGCTCCTCTCGCGGCTCGCGGCCCCTCTACGCCTACCTTCCCCGCCCGCGCGTTCACCTCGACCCCCGCGGCGTGGAAGAAGGGCGGCAAGGCTGCCGGCGGCAAGGCCGCCGCGGACAAGAAGGGCAAGAAGAAGGATGTCGAGGAGGACCCGGGCCTCTTGCCCGGCGACATTGACGAGATTGTCGCCAGGGCCGAGAAGCGCATGGACAAGGCGCTCGAGTGGGCGCGCACGACTGTGTATGATGGCGTGGAGCGCGGCCGCGGGAGGGTCATGCCTGGTGAGTGTGCTCGGGCTCACGAGCCCTCTTTGGACTTGGCTGTCGTTTTACTCTTCAGCTAAGCGGTTTTTGGTGTCAATACTGACGGCAGCCATTCTTGACTCGGTCAAGGTCCAGATGCCGGAACAGGGCATGGTCCCGCTCAAGGCCGTCGCGTCGGTCACGACCAAGGGGAACACGCTGATCGTGGAGGTGTGGGACGGCGAGGCGATCAAGCACATCGAGATGGCGATCCACAAGGCGAACATTCCCGGCATCAGCCCGCAGCGTGAGGGCAACACGCTCCGCATTCCTGTTTCCCGGCCGACAGCGGATGTGCGCCGCGAGATCCTCAAGTCGCTGCATGATGCGACTGAGTCGGCCAAGGGCCAGGTGCGCATCGCGCGGACGGACGCGTTCAAGGCGCTCGGTGGGCGCGGCGAGGAGGGCTCGGACGACGTGCAGAAGGCCACGGATAAGATCACTGCCGAGCTGGAGAAGATGCAGCAGACGGCTAAGAAGGAGCTCGAGAAGTAGACGGTAATCTGAAGTAGAAAGCAACTCGTAGCATCATAGCATGTCTGCATATCACCCATCACAGCCGTACATGATACCAGTTCTAGATCCCTCCACGATCTCAGAGGAACAGCAGGTGGTCCTTCAGTGTCCGCGCGCCAATCGCCTCAAACTCGTCCTTGCGGATCCACATATCGCTCAGCGAGTCGAGGTTGCACATGACGCTCGCGCCCTTCCAGCTCACAAACTTGGGGTTGAGGTTGCGTGGTGGTGGCACGATGGTGACGTCCTGGATGGGCAACCCGCGCTGACGGAGAAGCGACGGGAGACTGGGGTTAGCAGAGTCTACTACAGCTGGATCTGTTCCTGTCTGTGGCTCACCGCTCAGATATGAAGGGGACGAGACCCTTGAGGGCGCTACCCCCGCCGACGAGAAGAATAGAGTTAGCCGCGGTCTTGATCTTGTTTTCGCTTGCCGACTGGGCGATGCTGGCGGCGATTGCTCCGTCGAGAGGCGTCTTGCTCGCCTCATAGGCGATACGCTCCTTGAGTGAGAGGTCGTCCGCAGCCTCGCCGTCTGGGCCAGGCGTGGCTGCTGCGGACGGGTTGGCCGTCGGCGGCACCAGGTTGGGGATAGGGGTCGAGGCGGAGTGCGTGTTGGCAGCTGGAGGAGCGGGTGTTGAGGTGGCGCTTGCCCCCGGTTGAGATGTCGGCCCGGGTGTGCCGACCGGAGTGACATCTCCACCTGGTGCCGGAGTTCCAGCGCGATCTACCGATGGAAGCAGGTGGCCGGTACATGCCTTCATTGCACCAGTCTGAGGCGAGTTAGTGGGAGACACTCAGAGCAACTCACTGGTTCATCGTAGTGCGATTTTATGAGGTCGTCAACGTCAAGGTTTCGCAGTCCTAGTTTGCCATCTTCCTTCTTCGTCTCAAAGTCGATCTATCTGTCAGCTGATAACACAATGGCGCAGCTGCACTCACCATGCGAGTGTCGAAGAAGCACAACGGCGCGAGAACATTCTCGTCGTAGGTGCGGAGCAGATACTTCTGCGTGAGACCCTCGGAGAGGACGTAGAATTCCCATGGCGTGTTGGCGACGAGGTGTTCCTCAAGGGTGCAGATGCGCATCTTGAGCTCGTCGAGCATAATCCAGTCCTGTGCGCGGCTGAGGTCCAGGTCGCGGTATGGGAACGAGGAGCGCTCGAGAAGCGCTTTGAGTGCGATAGTCACGTCGTCGCCGCCATAGTTGAGCGTAATCCGCGTGTCGGGATTGACAACGCCCTCATCAACACACGTGACAGATGTTTCTTGCGCACCAATATCCACGACACAAGCCGAGGACATGCCGGCGGAGAAAACGGCGCAATATGATTCTTGGTGGATGGCTATCTGCTTGAAGCCCATAATGGTGAAGAGAATGTTTGTCATCTGCTCAACATACGCCCTGTCGCCATGGTCGGGGACAATAAGGACAACAGAGTAGTTCTGAAGTTAGATAGACCAACAGGCAGATCGAGGGTTCATATACACGCAGGCAAACCCACCTTGTAGTCTATCGGCTTGATGCCCAGCTCCGTCCTCAGAGACTCTTGCAGAATGATTGTAAAGTCGTCAAGGAGCAGCTGATGGCTCTTCCAGTCTCGTGTGTTGAACTTGCGCTGAATGATGGGATAGCGCACACGCCACCCCTTACTAGTCGGGAGCTTGAGCGCATCCGCGCCAACAACATAAGGTCGCCCCTCAAGCTCCGTCCACTCAATCCTCCTTGGGTCGTTGTGCTCGGGGATGCTCTCAGGCTTGGCCTTGGCATTCGCATTGTTCACGCGCTGCCCTTCCTTCCAATCCGTAGTTAACTTGTTCTGCCGCAACCGGTTGCGGAGGTAGTCGCGCAAGTATCCGATATTCGCGTCAAACGCCTCGTCTGCACTCCGCTTCCCCGGGGCAGGCGGGTCAAATCCACCAGGGGCGCTCGCGGGGCGCGCAATGCAGTTTGGCACTTCATGCGGGTAAAAGTCGCTGGCGCGGCCGAGACGCAGGTTCCGCGACCCGGGATGAATGATGAGGATCTTGGAGAGCGGGTTCTCAGCCGCCGCGGGCTCCTTCTTCTCCTCCTTGGCACTCGTTGCAGTCGTTGCAGTCGTGCCATTCGCCTCCTTAGGCTCCTCCTCATTGCCTTCACCGTTCTCGCCCACCGCTCCCTCACCTGCGGCCTCGGCTGCAGTGGCGGCCGCCTCTTCCGCGAGCTTCACTCGCAGCTCCTCTTCCTCCCGCTCGCGGCGCGCGCGAGCCTGGCTCAGTTGCCGGATCACGCCAACGTTCGATTCTCGAGAGGAAAAGTCACCCGCGGGGTTCTTGACATTGTAGCTAAGGAGACATCAGCGCAGCCTTGGATGCGGACTCACAGGCCAGGGACATAGGCGGTGGTATACGCGATAAATCCGTCGGCGGGAATCGTCTGCTTCTGCGTCTACTTGTCAGCACGCAAATAATCACACAACATACGTGGGCTTTCGACTTGCGACTCCGTTTCGGCGCAGCACTCGGGCCCGCGACAGGCGTGTCGGTGCCAGTCGGCGCCTCTGTCGGCGGCTCAGTGGCCTCTGGCGCGTCCTGGCTTGCCTGCGACGCCTTGGGCTCGTCGCCCGCGTCCTCGGGCTTCGGCGTGCGCGGCGGCTCAATCGCGGACGTGGCGGGTGATGGCGGGCCGGTGTCCATGGTGTGTGTGATGGATGGAGAGAAAGGAGGGAAGAAGTAAACCTAGAGACAGACAGACACCAAATTGGTGGAGGGCTAACACCTGGTGGTGGAGGTGGTGACTGAAATGGCAGGTCCATATGGACCATCGTTGCGTGCCAGCCGCATGTGTGTCGACACCATTTCCGATTGTGGACAGCACCCACTGGTAGACCCTATGGCCCCGCTGTTATCTTTGCATCGAGAGAACCTTCAACGCAGATCACACAGCGACGACCGCATGCACATTCCCACCTGTTGAGCAGGATTTGTTGGGCACTTCTGCCCGTCACGCACCCCAGGGACTCATGCGTGTACACAAAGAAGAAAAAATCTGAAACAACATCGGCGAGATGGCCGAGCGGTCTAAGGCGCTGTGTTAAGGTTTATCCCTTCCGCAGTCTTCGGACGTGGGTTCGAATCCCACTCTCGTCAATAGGAGGTATCAATCCCTTCAGCCGAATTTTTTTTATTTCGAGCTCGGATGGCTCCATCTGTGCTTTTTCGAGGCGGCGCTGCGCAGCTCGAGCACTAAGGTTCAAGTCGCACGCATTCGCGGTAACACGCACACAAGAACATTGTTCTGTTGTCTTCCATCAAGCTGCAATCGGCTGGGATGTTGGTCTTTGGTGGCCTGCAAGCAAAGCCAAGACTGATCGCCAAGAGCGACTGGGAAGGATCGGACGGAAGCAATCTAGCCCTGACAATGACCCATGAACCAGCCGTCGGTGAAAACAATACCCAGACTTTCACCACTGCACCGCAAAGCACGCCGCCATGTCCGACACGGAACACGACCCGCTCGAGCTCGAGTCGCTCGACGTCGACTCGCTGCTGACCGCGCTGGCGCATGTCGAGAAGGTGGGTGTCGTGGATGCATGCGGGAATGGGCGGTGGATGGCGGAATGGAGCGGAGCGTGTGGGGGTGGACAAACCGGGCCGAGACAGTTCATGGATCCATGGAGCCGTCGTCCGCACAGCCTCGCAGCTAGATGGCGAGTGACGAGGAGGACGGTGACGTGTCGAGTATGCTCCGTGCCGCCGTCACTGCCGGTGGCGAAGGACTTGCAAATCTGCGGTCGTTGCGCCGCTCCCTCCAGCGACGATGGACGATTGAGCCAGCCGTTCGGAACAGTGCTCTGCTGCGTATCTCTGCAGACCTGCTCGCAGCTACAACACCGCTCCACGACCTTGTCTCACTCGCTCTCGGGGCCGTTGAGATCCCATCCATTGATCCCTCTACGCCTAGCTCCGCGTAGGCGGCATACAGCCATCACAGGTCGTCTAGACGCTGACTTCAGGCGATACCCGCCCTCCTGCTAGATGTCAAGCCCATCCTCGCACACCTCGTCTCGCCGACGACGGCTGCGGACGAGGAGAAGGGTCTTGCGGCGCGTGATGCCGTCGAGCATTACATGAACACGCTGGATGTGAGTAGAATGAACGCGAGCTGGGATAGCGACGGTGAACCAGGGGACAGCTCAAGCCCCTGGTATTGCTGAGCAAGTAGCTCTCATCTCTCTTCCGAGCTGTAGGGAGAGTTTACCGTGCTCTTCTGTCCTCCAGGCTCCAGGCTTGCTCACACTCAGAAAATCCAGTTCGTGCTCCGCCAAACCGTCTTCTACCTACGCGGAACACGCGCAGCCCCAAGCGTCCTCCGCGCGCCGCCAGTGGATGGCGTACCGCGGCCGCTGGCGTCGACGCTGCGAGCCGACCCGAGTCCAGCCGCCAGTGGAGAGGCGAACCTCGGTCTGTACGGTACACGACAGGAGGCAGCGGCGCTGCGCGAAATGCTCAAGGCTACGAGGGCGTTGAGGGTGCAGATGGCCAAGGAGGAGAAGGAGAAGAAAGAGGCGGCGGAGAAGGAGAACGAGAAGGGCGACAGCATAGAGGTTGATGCTGCGGTGTAATGGGAGAAGGTACGAGAACAGCAGCAACAGTGGCTCATCGACGGCAGAGGCAACCAGGTAGAGCCTCCATCGACACCATCTCTGATGCGTCGACCACATCCAAGTTAGTAGAGACCACAATGTATAACAATGTACAGGGATACAGTATTCATAGGCTTGCTACGAATGCGCGGGCTACGCGTAGGTGATGAGTTTGATGGGTAGCGATGCCGCTCGAAGGGTGTATGTAAGGAGAGAGCGAAAAACGAAATGACGAGACACTGATCAAATGACGACAAGCTGTATGGCGATAGAGCGCCTGGGACTAACTAGGCCGGGCGAGATACGCCTCACCCGCCGGGGACTAACAGCACTTAGCGCTCACCACGGAGGCGGCGAGCGAGCTGGAGGTCCTTGGGCTGGATGGTGACACGCTTGGCGTGGATCGCGGCAAGGTTGGTGTCCTCGAACTGCAATGTTAGTTGAGTGAACCTGGCTTGGCTCCAAGTGTACTCACGAGAGAGACGAGGTAAGCCTCGGCAGCCTCCTGGAGAGCGCCAATGGCCGACGACTGGAAGCGCAGGTCGGTCTTGAAGTCCTGGGCAATCTCACGAACAAGACGCTGGAACGGCAGCTTGCGGATGAGGAGCTCGGTCGACTTCTGGTAGCGACGAATCTCACGAAGGGCGACGGTACCGGGACGGTAACGGTGGGGCTTCTTGACACCACCGGTAGCGGCGGTGGGGGCGGACTTGCGGGCGGCCTTGGCAGCGACTGTTGGCGGCAGATGTTACGATTGTGGGAGGCGTGGGGATAGAGTTGTATAGAGTTGTGGTACGCGGGCAGGTTTGCCGATGGACATCGCCGAAAGTCATTGTGATGGATATGCACAGGCGTCAAGTGTATTGGGGAGACGTGGATGTGTAGTGGGGCAAGCGAATAAAAGAACTTCGTCAGCATGTGTCCGAGAACAGAAGGAACGTGTCGAAAGGAAGCTGAAGAAATACTCACGCTGCTTGCGGGGCGCCTTACCACCGGTGGACTTGCGGGCTGTCTGCTGTGGGGGTGTTAGATACTGTCTGCGGCGAGCACGGGGATCGCGAATGTGTCGCAGTAGAGGGCGCAAAGCGGAGGAAAGGTGGTGCTACTATGCATTGGCTGGTGGATGGGTGCACGAGGGAAGGTGGATGAGAAGGCGGCTTGGGGAAGGTGGGTGGCGAAAGAGCAGGGGGTGTGGATGCATGCACGACCGGGCGGTTGAACGCTGGTGGATGCATGCATGATGGCGAACACGCATGCATTGGTGGCCTGAAGGGGTGTTTGTGGTGGATGCAGGGTGTTTTGTTTGGTGGGTGGCGGGAGCTTTGTGCACAGCAACGGTGGAATTGCTACACCTTTTTGCTTTGTCTCTCTACTGAATCGACACGATCTCCGTGGGTTCTTCGGTGTTTCTTACCTTGGTACGGGCTGTGTGGTGTGAGCAGGTTTTTTCACGTCGGCGGAAACCCTGTTTGGGTCGCGGCGGAGTGGTTTTCACTTACCCATGATGGATGGATGGATGTGGTTTGATGGGGTTAAAAAGTAGGTGTTGTGGGTGAGGATAGATAGATGTGGATTGAAGGATGAAGAGAAGAAGAGAAAGAGAGATGCAGATGCAGAGGAACGATATACCGTTGGTGGTGGTCGTTGTCGACGGCGAGGGGGACGGGGGGATGGGCAGAATTGTGCGCAAAAGGGGTCTGGTATATCTGACACGGCGGCGACGGGGTGACTAGATCGCACGGGGGAGTGGCGGTTGTGGGGGCGGGGAAGGAAGGGTACGGCCGCGGGGGGGGATGACAGTGACCGCAACGGGAGGAAGACACACCTCATCGCCCCCCCCCTTCTTTGGATGTTTGGTGCGCCATTGTGGGGGGGGGAGGGGAAGGGGGGCATGGGCAGAACCGTGTACCGGAGGGATGATGGGGGATGAATGGCCGGAGGCATCTCTACTCAAAAGTTGATCAGGAGCATGGCGCATATCTCTCTCCGTGCAGATGGGGCCGACTACTGGGAACAGACTTGGTGCGCAGTGGCGTGATGTGGGATGGGGGGGGGGGGATGGACTTTTGCTTCTGGCTTGTTAGGTTTGGTCAGTTTGGGGGGGTGAGGAAGAGGTGCCACACTGGTGGTGTTGGCTGGACACTTTGGTACTTTGGGCACGCGGACCCGAAGTGACGAGCTTGGCTGTCCACGGGGAGCCGAGTCATCCCGGAAGCCGTGCGATGCAGCTCGTGAGCTCGGCGCCCTTTTCAGTGCGCACAGGGCGTCCAGAGTGTGTGGGTCGTACAGTGTGAGCCTGGGTACGCGAGACATGTGGAGTGACACAATCATCGCATCTTCTCGCCTCCACCAAACACTCCCCCATCTACATCAACAACCATCCGACGTAGCGGCGTTACGGAGTTATGCCCATCTGTGGGCAAGCATGGACCTCCGCCTGCTTCCATGCTAAGAATCGAAGGCAGGCAGGGGAAAGGAATGAGCAGAGGTCTTGGTCGATGGCCTGCGGACTGACATGGCTAGCCCATAGCGTTATTGGATGTCATCACGTCACACCCAGAAACAGCCACCAAACCGAGTTCCACTGCGGCCATCCTCGGGCGTGTTGTAGTCGATGCAGAAGGCAAACACCGTTTAATGTGTTGCGGAATGCATGCTTTGGGCCAAGGAGGTAGGCGCCGGGGAATGTGGATAGGCAACGGCGTTAGCGGGAAGCGCGAAGCGATTGTTTGCCCATTGTCATTGCATGCCACCATTGTTTTGGGCGGGAGTCTGTGCATTCAATCGCCATTGTTCATTCCCGCTCATCTATTCTCACCAGCCCAATCTGCATACACTATTTGTTGTGCACTGGGAAGACAACATGCGCCATGCACGGCGTGCCGTCGCGTCAACGTGCGTCGTGATGGCGGGCGACGCTTTGTCTGATCAGCGGCTGCGACAGGAGGGGACGGCCGGCCCGGGGCACCAGTCTGAGGTGTGGGTTCTGAAAAGCGGCTGACTGTACGATCGGACCTGGTTCTGGAAATCTGGAAC
This sequence comes from Apiotrichum domesticum, assembly GCA_001599015.1. Classification (NCBI taxonomy): domain Eukaryota; kingdom Fungi; phylum Basidiomycota; class Tremellomycetes; order Trichosporonales; family Trichosporonaceae; genus Apiotrichum; species Apiotrichum domesticum. Next base: position 97,208 of record BCFW01000007.1, on the reverse strand, counting down.
CTTGGAGCTACGGCGCCCCCAAGTCTTTGTGACCCACAGGGGCGGTCGGAGAGAGCCGCTTTCCGACTCTATGACCCAGCAAACCTTATGTTGTGTATTTTAATGGAAGTTTTTATGTCTCTTTCCACCTGCGCGTTGTATCGGATAATATTCGGATGTTCTCCTTTTTGGCTCTTTCCTGCCACACAATGGAATAGCGTCCACGCATGTCCCGTCCAGTTATCTGGGTTCAGAACAGTCAGCACATACCCAACTACGCGCTTGACGAGAGGACATCCACCATCACTATCCGCCACATATTTCTTTGCATGAAGGCTGTGTAGGGCGTAGCGCGTAGCGATACGCGATACAGTGTACAGTGTGCATGTGTGCATGTGTGCTTGGAATGTAGGAGATCTGTCATAAGGGTTCCATCAGCCGGCCAAAATTCCAGGGACGGCGATCCAGCTGATCAAAGGGGTGCAGGCCCAAATCGGATGTTCAGGCACCGAGTTTGACCAGCGTGGCAGGGGTGAGGAACCATCCGGAAACCCAGCCAATCAGGATTCGTTATGAGATCACTGAAAATGTCGGGATCATCCTGATGCCGTCATTCGTCCGAGACTGGATCGATCTAGCATCATCTCGGTGTTGAACCCCCCACACTATCTCCACCTGTGGCAAAATCCACTCATCGAGGGCTACGGGTTGGGGAACGACAATCTTCGGAGGAATAGACGTCTGCTCATTGTTAGGAAAATCAGGCACTCGAGGCGGTATTCTTCTTTTGAGTACGGATGTAGTGGAGGGAAACAGGCATACCTACAGGTCCGCCTTTCCGCTCTCACCCCATCCAGAGACACTGACTGTTTCGGCGGCTGGTAATGCCCGTCTCCCCCACAAACTCTTTGACCCAAGCCTGACTCTCCTTTGAGTACCACGGTTAGCATTTTATGTGGCGTTGCTGGCCTTGCCACCGTCTGAGCTGAATCCGCCATCTTCCGGCTCGATGTGAGGCCGAGAAATTGAGTCAGAGAACGCACACTATCGGCCTCGAGGAATGTCTCAGTCGCGATGGCACTTGAATATCCCGTGAGGCGTCCATCTGAGAGGCCAGACAGTCATCGGATTTAGACCGGGCTTGGAAGACCGGGTGGGAGAAGTTCGGAACGCCCGCTGCGAGGAGACTCAGCTGCAGACTTCTACAAGAATAATCGGGGTAAGGAAGAGATTGGAGGTTTGCGGGCCTGCACTGGTATCGGAAGGGATAAGGCTTGATAACAGGCGCTAGGCAGCCCAAAACCTGACGCCTCAACTGACGAAGCAATTAAATTACGGGCTCCTGATGAAGGGGTGGAGATTGCTGCGAGGTGAGCCACAAATGGCTTGGTCTGGGCTTGATGGAGACCATGACCTTCACAGGGAGAGTCGACAAATCGAAGAGCAGTCAATATCCACGGGAATCTGAATGCCACTGAGGAAAAGTGCATAACGCTGATGATCAAAATCAATGTCACTGGCCATTATAGACTATTCATCCCGGAAGCCATTGTCGAGGCTGAATGTGTCGTGACTCGGAGGGCACGCAGTGGCCTGGTCGTCGCTGTTCGTGTATGTTATCGCTAAGCCGAGCTCATCTTGCCTGTCGTCTGTCGCAAAGTCATCGTTTCCTCCGTCTGCCCTCGTAACTCCGGGTTGCATCCTAGAGATAACCAGCAGTCGGGCTGTTATACCGCAGTTGGACGGTGTCCAGCTCGAACTCGCGAGGGTCTCCAACATGTTCCTCATACTCATTGCGGTTCATGAGCTTGAGCTTTCTCAAAGCCTCTTCTTTACGCGCCTCCCGCTGGTCGAAAGTGGCCGATTTCGAAGACGTCTTATCTACCATCTGACCGACCCGCCTGCTGATCTTGGCGTGGAGCGCATCGCTGAGTGGCGACGACGATATCGGTGTCGAGAGCCCCGACTCGGACGAGGAATCCGAGTCAGAACCAGCCGGCGAAACAACCTGCGTGTTCTCCCGCCCTTTTCCGCTGTCCCAGAAAGATCCATCTTCTTCGAGGCTAAAATGCCGCGGATTGATCTTCTCAAAGTCCACCACGGTAAACGACACTGCCGGCATTTCCGGGAACAGCCAGCCGCCGACCACCATGCCGGCTGCAAGGTCGACAAGAGCTTGGAGGCGCTCACGAGCCAGCCGCGTAGGGTCCACAATGTCGTCCAAGGTGACCGGCACGGTGTACCCCTTGTCGACTCCCCAGTAGGTAAACACCACCGTGGACTCGCGCCTTCCCGCGGAAGGAGGAAATCGTTTGAATGCGGTGATCATGTCTATCGGGTGGTTGAGGCCCTTCAGATTGAGCACCGTCTTTTCCTGCGCGTATTCCTCTGGCGGGAGAGAGGCCCAGCTGCTCTTGATAGAGGATCCGAAGAGGACGACGCGGCGGGCGCGGACACTGTGCTCGACGTCGTGCCTGTGGCTCGTCGGATGGAAGCGGAGAACGAGGTCGCGCTGGTGAAATGCCAATTGCAGTGCACGTGACGAGAACGGGTGTTCGCGGGGACAGCCGATGACATCCACGACTCGCGTAGACGTGAATAGGGTGGAAGTTGTGGGATCGTGGTCATGGTCGTTGTCGTGCAGGATGCGCAGGGAGGGAACGCATCCTCGCGGCGAGCGAATCGCGTTGGGTGGCGACACTGCGAGGAAGAAGATGATTTGTCGAGATTGGATCTCGTGCACTTTCCGTCGATACTCCTTGCAAGTGGCGCGGAAGGCAGACAGCACATCCCACGACGCGTCTTCTAGCACCTGCTGGAGAATGTGCGGGTAAGACTTGTGGTCGATAACGACGCTTGGGTCTGCGGGCACGGTTGGTGGCGATCCTCCGGAGATACCTGAGCGGCGAGGCTCCGAGGGACCAAGCCCCCATGGGTTCTCGCTGGGCGAGCGCGAGTGAAGGGACGGTGTAGTGAGTTCGGAAGTCAACTGGTTCGAGCTGGACCAGTTACTCTCAAACTACGTTGGCCGTCAGTTTCAATGGACCTTTAATCCTCGATGAGAGGAGACGCACGCTGGTGCTCCCGGAGAGCAATGGAGGACGTTCGGGCGCAAAGATCGACGAAGTATACCGCGAACCCAGTAATCTGTCGGTACTGGCAATGAGGTGGTCAAATCCACTGATGCGGCGAGGGTGTTGCTCCGGTGAGGAGAGAACCCGTTCCTCACTACGAGTGCCGCGGGTCCTTCTCTGTCGCTTGGGGCTAGGCTCCGGTGAGCTGCTACGGCTACGACGTCGTGGATCACTCATAGTAGAGAGGAGACAATGTTAGAGTAGACGAATAAAGTAGACATAGCGGGTTTTGAAGCTGCCATCCTTCACCGCCGGAGAATATATTATATTATCGTAACACCGGGGAATGTTAAGATATGCAGACTTTTGTCAAGCATTCCGGCGATAGGACGGAACCTCATAAACTTGCCACAGTGCGTCCAGGAGTCTGACCAGCCTTGCATATCCATCCACCTGGCCAGACGTGAACCGATGGAATGCTTGCAATAGACATTCGGCAAATTCGCAGGCTTCATGATCCTGGAAAGCTGGAACATACCGACCAGGGCATGTGTTGCTTGGCGGCGCGAGCAATGTGGAAGGGGACCGCCACGCGCCACAGCGTGTGCAAGCGGGTACCTTGCACCTTGAAAGATGGCGATGGCAAGGACAACCGGAAGCCAAGGCATGTCGCAATCGGACGCCGGTAGGGCCGCGGCTCTGCCGCCCGTGCTGCAGTGGACGCCGGGCTTCCTGAGTGGCCTGAGTGGCAAACGGCAGGTCGAGCACCTTGAGGCCGGTGTTTCGCGGCGTACTGAACGCGATACAGTATGAGCCTTGAGTGAATCAAACCGGCCAAGCCTCTGGACCGACCAGAGCTTGTCTGAGGGCAGAGAAGCACCACCAAGGTGCCGTGAGCTGAGACAATGAGCATCGAGGCTTCAGTCGCGACGCCCTGCCGGCACAGCTAGATCGCGGAAGCGCGAGCCTTCAATCCACTCTGGGTGCTTGCTGGAGTATTCGTCTTGCCGATCACTGATCGCTATTCGGCTGAGCAAGCACATTCCACACGCACGGCCGGCCCGGCCATTAGTTCAGGGAATAGTGGGGTTTGCATTCTGCACACCTGCAACATCTTGATAGCCACAGAATCCCGGCTCTGAGCTGCGATAACGCCACACGCAGCTGGAATGGAGTAGAATCGGGATGTCGGTGGCCGCCGTCGGTTTGTAAAGTGAAACGACACGCTCCAGCACCGCGTGGGATACAGGGAAGGGGCAGCCATGACAAACCTGTCATTAAGTGGCGGCACCGCAGTAGTCAAGGGCCTTGTCGAGGGCGATGTCGCGGTATCGGCGCTTTACGGGCCAGTGGATCCAACCTGCCCCCAATTGAGGCAAGTGGGATGGAGTGCTGGGCGTGACGGTCAAAGGTCCGAGTATGGCACAGATGAGTTGGCTGACGTGGTGCGACCTCCAGATGGTGAGATTGTGAGACACAAAGCCACCTTCGCGTTTGTGTCGGGCGTCCAGGCATAGCCAAGGAATGAAGGAGAGCGGCCGGAAAAGAAACGACTCCACAAAGCTCGGCACGATCGGCACGATTTTGGATCCTCGAGACGGAAGTTTTCTCCGTTGCAGGGCCCCGTCATGGGTGTTGTGAATGTCATGGCGTCGACGGGCATTTAATGAGTGCCACTCCGCCACATACCGACGCCACCGACCCTGCTCGTCCGTGTCGTATCAACCCGCGAATTCTACTTCCTGGTCACCACGTGGTGCACTTGCAACCTCAGCTTTGCAGCTTCCAGCAGCTGAGGGTTAATTCCCCACATTCCACGCTGGCTTGGAGCTCTAACCCGTCTGTTCGGAAGCAAAATATGCAGAGCGACAGGAGTAAATGAGATCAGGAGACATCAGGACGCCCAACAAGCCAAAGCCGATGACGGCATCGGCTCGAGCACGGACCTCTCACCACGAGGAGGAGGCGAGACATCAGACAAAGTGACTTCTGCCAATCACCCAGCTGGCCACTTGATACTGATACTCAGGTACTGTATGCAAGCCTGGTATGATGTAGTCTGTCTCAGTGAGCCCCCGATCGCAGCTGGCCATGAGCGGTGCTCGCCGTCGTCCTCGCCGTCGTCGCTCATCACTTGATGACGATGATATGATGACATGGCGGCATCGGGACCTGTTCCGCTCGCTCGTCATCTACAGTCTTTGTGAAGGATGCGACAACCGCCCGATCGCTGCCTCAATCGCTCTGACCAGCTAACGACCGCGCCGCTGGATCATCAAAGCAGGTCGCAGAATCACACGCCTTCAACGCCCTGGGTATCTCGCTTAGCTGTCTGAGGATGATCCCCTGGCCTAGACCGAGTTCCATGACAACAGCAAGAAGGTGAGGAATGAGATGAGGACGCATACCTCGCCGATCCCGATACCGATCTCAATGCCTGATATCAATGCCGATCAAACAATGTTGATGCCGAATAACCAGACGCAGATCTGGGGTAGGCCATCCATCCCTCCAATCCCTCGACGGATCGACGGGCAGAAGGCTTTTGTTTGATAAACAGGTCTCGTATGAGAACTGCTTAGTTCCCTGTCGATCCCCGCCGATCCTCAGCCACGAAACAGATCGACGATCCCTAGGGGCATCTGTCCTGCGACTGGCGCTGACAGCCAATGCCTCCAGCATGCGATCACCGGTAGGAGGCTTGTCGGAAGAGTGGACTGTGGAATCAGAGTATAGTCACCGAGGAGGCGGTGTCCATAAGTGACCAGGCGAGATCCCGTGAGGGATCGGGGTATCGTATGTATCATCAGGCTCGGATGGTGGCTTATCGTCGTCGATCCTGGCGCGAGGGTGAGTCGAGGAAGGCAATACCTCACGCCACAACACACGTCCCGGATCACAAGATTGGAAGCAATGCTAGGCAGAGTGAGCTGGGTATCCTGTTGATCGGGAGCTCCGACGACGCGTCCCTGCGTCAACCGTTGCGCGTTGCGTTTGCTGCGCCTCATGAACACGTTGGCGCAACAGCATGCCGCGTGCCGATGATTCGCTTGATGGGACCGTCACCATAGGATCACTTTGTCAGGGAATCAAGGGTGGATATTCCGAGACTTGGGATGTGACGGATGTGGTGTCGTGTGGTTCTAAGACAGTGGGATCTGCGTTGTCGTTGCCTCGATTAGACCTTCAGGTTCTTCGGATCCTATCCTTCTTCACGAGCTTCAGAGAGCGTGTCAGCACTTTTAGCAAATACGACAGAAAGAACCGATGAGTCAGCAGCGATGGATAATGGTCTTGGGATCTTGGTAGTGATGGTGTTGAATGAGCAAGAAGTGCAGCTGGTTGTCTTGATGGGCGCCCATACGCGCATACGCGCCCACAATCCCCACAGGCCACAGGCCACAGGCTCACAAGCAAGATGTGTTCACGTGATTGTAACCCATGCTGAGTTTACGGATGGATCGGGAGGCTGTGATAGGTAATGATTTGTACTAGAAGTGTAATTTCGATCTTTGATAAGCTCCGACGAGTCGAGATGATGCAATGTGGCAGTGCCCCCTTTTTCTGTGCACATATTTCGGGCATCTTCGACTCGATCGGAGCGACCTCCACCTTCGGGTCATTATTGATAAGTCAAAAAGATTAGAGATCAAAGATCAGATAATCTCAGTCGTTCTCTCCACCACCACACCGATATCACCACCATGCCCATTCTCGGACTCAAGGTCGCCGGACCCTCGGCACCGGCGCACTTCAACCTGGAGCGCCTGATCCGCCCGAACATCCTCGCCCTTGAGCCGTATCGCTGTGCGCGCGACGACTATTCTGCTGGTGTGCTCCTCGATGCGAACGAGAACGCGTACGGCCCCTCGCTCGCGCCGTTTACGCCCTCGGAAAACACGCCTGGCGCGTCGGCCCTCGCACTAATGAGCGAGAGTGAGCGGGCACTGCTCAACCGCTATCCCTCTCCCACGCACGACGAGCTCAAGCGCGCGATCGCCAAGCTCCGCGGGCTGCCGGACGAGAACTGGGTCTTCCTCGGCGTCGGGAGCGACGAGGTCATCGACATGCTCTACCGCGTCCTCTGTGTCCCCGCCAAGGATAAGGTGCTCACTACGCCGCCGACGTACGGCATGTACCATGTCACGGCGCAGGTTAACGATGTGGGCGTCATCAAGGTGCCGCTAGTCACTGAGGGCGGCGCATTCCAGCTCGACGAGGAGAGGGTGAGTGCCAAATGTATTGAGGGGGTGAGAGAGCTTGCGAGAGTTGCACTCAGCCGGCGGGTCCTTCTCCTAAGGCATCTAGCGCAATGAGGCGGACGATATTTCTCGCGCGAAACATTACGCCGATTGCACTGGTCGTCCTGCTCCCACCTCACCCTCATCTCCTCTCCGTCCCTTCCCAGCCCTGGCTGACCAACAGATGAACGCGGCGTTTGTTCAGAACCCAGACATCAAGCTGCTCTTTATCTGCTCTCCCGGAAACCCGACGGGCACAGTGATCCCACTCGACGCCATCAAGCGGATTGCGACCAACCCCAACTTCAAGGGCGTCATCTGCGTCGACGAGGCGTACATCGACTTCGCGCCGTCGGGCACTTCGGCCGTTGAGCTCGTCAAGGAGTACGCGAACATTTGCGTGACGCAGACTCTCTCCAAATCGTTTGGTCTTGCCGCCATCCGCTGCGGCTACCTCCTTGCGTCCCCCGAGCTCGTCCAGATCATGACGAACGCCAAGGCGCCGTACAACGTCTCGCTGCCGACGGCCTCGCTCGCTCTCGCCTCCTTCTCGAAGGACGGTCTGTCCGTGTGGGAGGAGAACACGAAGTCTCTCAACGCAAACCGCGAGAAGCTCGTCGCGGACCTCAAGGCCATTCCGTCAATCGGCGCGATCCTCGGCGCCAACCACGCCAACTTTGTCCTCGCACAGGTGCTCGACACGCCCGGCGGCAAGCCGAGCAACGCCCGCGCAAAAGCAGTCTACACCGAAATGGCGGAGAACCGTGGCGTCGTCGTCCGCTTCCGCGGCACCGAGATCGGATGTGAGGGATGCCTCCGCGTCACGGTCGGCACCGAGGAGGAGTGCGCTGCGGCTGTTGCGAGGTTGGCCGAACTCCTCGCGTAGATAGTACATAGTAAACGATAGATTGGATTTGGGCAGCTGTACAACAAACACACAGCACAGCATGTGCTATGACGAAGAGAGGATGGGCTGCATGTGCTTGTACAGTACTGTACAGCCTCAAGCCATTGGGCATTCTCAATCTCCATCGCTTCGGGCCGACTCTTCTCAGATCTTGGACCCTTTGGACCCTGTCATGATGGCTCGTGCTGTCACAGTGGCGGCAATGATATGATGATTCTGTCTTGTCGGATGGCCGTCTTGTCGGATGGCCCCTCTCGGAGTCTCTCGAGCTCTTCACCGCTCCACCGGGCCACCCGCCTTGTGCATCTCTCATCTCCGGTTACTGCTTTGACCTCATTCGCTCATTCAGGATCCTTTTTGTCATTTTGCAAGCCMCCCTGCCACTATTGGACACGTCCATAAAAAGTCAGCGTTACGTAAAAGCATCAACCACAAAGCAAAAGTCAATCCAAACACGCCACACGCGCCTGCTTTTCCTCCAGGCGCTGCATTTTCAGCCCCCCATTATAATCCCCCTTCGGCCAATCTCTTTTCTTCTCCATCTCCATCCCTTCCAAACAAAACAACACACCCACCACCACCACCATATCCATCACCACAATGTCGCAGAACGTCTTTCGCGAATCTAACGGTACGCATACGCACAACCTCCAGCACCGCTGACCCCTCAGCTCCCAACACCGAGGCTGCGCCGCAGCCGCCGTCGTTCCTCCAGAAGAAGGGCCTGCTCGGCAAGAACACAAGCCTAGGGTGAGTGAATCCCAGCGGGCTGCGAGCCAGGCTGACTCGATAGATCCACAATGTCGCCCACCGACAACTTCATGTCGCCCGTATCGGCTAAGCTCAGCGGTGCCAAGCAGCGGCATTTCCAGAAGTGAGTCCCAGCATTGCGTTCCGGCAGTGTGTGGGCAGAGTACTGACACCCAGGGGCACCAACAAGCCGCTTCCGTTTGCCTCGAAGCTCTCGAGCCTCGCCGCCAGCGGGAGCCCGCTCAACTCGCCCGCCCAGGCCGAGAAGAAGGCCAGTCCGTTCTAAGATTCTGGACACCACCGTCTCTTCGCCTGTTGTTTGGGCTTCCGCTGCCCACCGCCACTTTTCCGCTCAGTCCGCCGAGCTTATACCCCGCCGACTGGCCACTTGTATATTGTCTGTCTGCATGCATCGATAGGGTCGACAAGCGGGCTTACTTCAAGGCTGACGCACCCTAACTCGATGCTAACTGGGAGGCGCGAAAATCTCTCTTCCCTGTGCAGCGTTAGGAAATCGGCAGCTTTCCAGCCGCCGCTGCACAACCGCGACTGTTTTTGGGTCTAGCTCCCCCCGCTCTGAACCTTCGGATGCTAACATGAATGATGTGCTTTGCACTTACTCCTGCCTGACACTCGCGCATCGACGAAATTCACACCTTCTCCGCAACGCACACGAAGTCACCCGTCTTTGTTTGTACGACGAGTAGTTACGCCAGCTTCCTCGAGGTATATCTCCGCCTGCTAACTGGCGACTAGACCTACGGAGGTTTACCACACGCGAGGCCGCGCTTTGAGGATGCCGAGAGTACGGGAGTATGCTTCGGTTGTCTGCGAGTCTTTGGCATCATGGTGCTGCAGCACGTCACCGATTCAAGGCTGTGGGACCGACCAGCTGTCTTGAAGAAGTACATCGACAAACAGATTGACAAGGCCCTACGCTAACGCGCAAGCGACAACCGCGCCGACAGGACACAACAAACAACACAGCGTACAACACCCGCCTCCAGTTTGTCTGCAGAGGTTAATGCTGGGGAGCAACGGGTAGTGAGCGGTCATCCTAGTATTTACTCAAGTGCAACCTGTCTGTTCGCGATGACTCAGCCATGAATATAATGAGACTGGATTTCCATCCCAATCCTGTTCTAACATGTAGCGATATGTAGCGACAAGCCATGCAAACCTCGCGAGCATTCGCTTCGAGTAAAAGCCGTGTTACCTCCAAGTATATAAGCAAGCCCCCATTTTCAAAATCGCGACGGCGAGATGGCCGAGTGGTCTAAGGCGCTGTGTTCAGGAGTTACTCTTCCGCAGTCTTCGGACGTGGGTTCGAATCCCACTCTCGTCAAAAGAGGATTTAGTTCCTCCAAAGCCTCCCTTTTTCGGTGAGGGGCGAGGGCCGGCGCTTCCAGCCGACGGTCGAGGCCGCGAGTTGACTCGATCGACTCGAGACTCAATCGTTGTCGAACACGCTATCTTGCGAACAGAGGCAGAGAGATGAGTCAGACGGTTACGGTTCCGGCCTCAGCTTGTCGGGCATACCTCGGTTTTGCACTGCCACATAATCCACGCGGGGCATTTGCTCCTGGCGCCTGGCACATGGGCACTACATTCCTGGTCGATCTTGTGATGCAGTGGACTGCTGTGGGACACTGACCATCCGAGAAATCGCGAGAGAAGAACCCGAGAAATGAGCCCATGTGGAGCCCGCATCAGGGTCGCCGCGCTTCGCTCGTCCACTCGGACCTTTGAACTGCAAGGCACATACATCTGGGGGGGAGGGACGGTTGCTTGCGTGCGAAAGAGAGAGCAACCCAGAAATCTAGACACGGGCTATAAATCTCCCGACGCGGCAACCAGGCTCTTGAGAATGACGTGACTACCCTGGGCTCCCTCGCCCCCTTGGCCCTCTCCCACTGTCTTCCATGTCAACAATCCTTGGCTCCCACTTCTAACCGCTAACGGGCAACTACAGGAATAGCGCAACAAGGCGAGACCCAAGAAAAGTCGCACTCCCTTTCCACATTGCAGCTCGGGGATCCCGCTGCCCTTGGGAGCATGTTATTTCCACCTCTGCTTATCTGGCTTGATGGCTGTTGGCGCGGTCGTCATGCAGGCTGGCGCAGCACGTCATCCGAAGTCACGCCCAACGCTTGTGTGTTGTACCATGGCACTGTGTATTGTGGGTTCATCTTCCAGCTGCGACGCTCATGTGCTGCAAAATCAGCACGAAACCCGGACCTTGCATCGCCTAGCAGCACGAGATACAAAACCAATCTGCAATGTAGCCAACACTTCTCCATCGCTCACATCACCCACCTCACCAAAACCATGGCGGACGCGGACATTTCGGACAAGGAGTCGAAGCAGTGGACGCCTGATACGGCGCACGGCGAGACGCTCGAAGACACGGACCACCCGACGCGGCCGCGCGTGGGGGTCGTTCCCATCGACGACCTCGACAAGGAAACGGCCATCCCGGCCGGCACGCTCGACCCCGTGTATGAGGCCAAGGCAAGAGTCCTGAACCGTGCTGTGAGTCAGCGGTAGTGGTGGCGGGTGGCGCACAGGCATGCGACGCAACGCCCGGCGCGTCACCGTCCAGTTCCAGAGGTTCCAGAGGCGCAGCTAACATTCCCAGATCCAGCAGATTGGCATGGGATGGTACCAGTGGCAGCTGTTCATCGTCGTCGGGTTCGGCTGGGCGGCCGACAACTCGTGGCCCATCGTTACCTCGCTGATTGGTGAGGTTCTTCTCCGTTCGTCATGTTGACGCCCAGTTCCCATTGTTGCGAGGGAGTTTCACCCCGCGCACCCCAAGCTCCTCGTGCTGGCACAAAACATCGGTCTCCTCGCCGGCGCCATGTTCTGGGGATTCGGATGCGACATTGTGGGTTTACAAACGGGGTGCATCTGACATTAGTTTGGACGGAAGTGGGCTTTCAACCTCACGCTTGGAGGTGAGTGCATTGCGAACCGGTTACACCTGTCACACAACAGCCACTAACACTCCAGTCACGTCGATCTGGGGAATGATCGCGGCCTCGTCGCCCTCATTTGTCGCTCTCGGGTGCTTTTGCGCATTCTGGTCCTTCGGTGTCGGCGGCAACCTCCCCGTGGACAGCGCCGTTTTCCTTGAGTTCCTCCCTGGCACACACCAGTACCTCCTCACCATTCTGTCGATCGACTGGGCCGTCGCCCAGGTCATCACAACGCTGATTGCCTGGCCCGTAAGTCGTCCACTTCCACGCATCACTGACAACCCAGCTTCTTGGCCACCGCACATGCGAGGAGACAGACCCCAATTGTACGCGTGCCGAGAACTTTGGCTGGCGGTACTTTATCATCGTCATGGGCGGCCTGGCGCTCATCTCCTTTGCGATCCGCTTCCTGGCGTTCACAATCTTCGAGTCGCCAAAGTACCTGATGGGCAAGGGCCGCGACGAGGATGCCGTGCGTGTCGTGCACGAGGTCGCGCGGCGCAACGGTAAGGAGGTCAGCCTCACCATCGACGACCTCAAGGCGTGCGAGCCCGAAGGCTATGTTTCTGAGCACAACAACGCTGCCGCCGCCGTGCGCCGCAAACTTGAAGCAGTGAACATGAACCACATCAAGGAGCTCTTCAAGACTCGTCGCCTCGCAATGTCGACAGGTCTCATTATCTCCGTCTGGGCGTTTATTGGTCTTGGATACCCGTACGTCACCTAGCGGTTGCGGCTGTACAGCACTGACACTACCAGCCTTTACAACGCGTTCCTACCGTCACTGCAGCAGCAGAAGAACGCCGACTTTGGCGTCCCAAGTGTCGCTCGCTCATACCGCGACTCGCTCATCATCGCCTGTCTCGGTGTCCCTGGTGCCCTCATTGGCGGTGCGCTCGTCGAGTTCCGCTTCCTCGGCCGCCGTGGCGTTCTGGGCTGGAGCACCGTTCTCACCGGCGTGTTCCTCTTCGCATCGACTACCGCCACGACGCCTGACGCGCTCCTCGGCTGGAACTGCGCCTACAATTTCTTCAGCACAGTCATGTACGCCGTGCTGTACTCTTACACGCCTGAGATCTTCCCGACAGCGCACCGCGGCACCGGCAACGCGCTCACCGCCTCGGCGAACCGCATCTTTGGTGTCATGGCCCCGCTCGTCGGCGAGTTCGCCGCCAAAACCTCCACCGTGCCCGTCTACGTCTCGGGTGCGCTTTTCCTCGCCGCCGGCGCGATCTGCTTCATCCTCCCGTACGAGTCGCGCGGCAAGGCCAGCCTGTAGTTGTAGTGTTGTAGCTTGTATTATCGCAGCGTAGCGTAGCGTTATCGCCCCACCGTTAAACGCCAATCCATCGCAGGACAGGATCCTAATCTCCCGACTCGCAAGAAAACAGAAACCACAGAAACACCCGACCACCTGCTATAATCGCCAGCCGACTCGCCCTAACGCTCGGTTTCATACACGGAGAAATGATGAAGCGCGGCACGCGACGACGTCCCAGCCCGGCTGGGACCCGTCTGCGTCCCGATGGACCGGCCTGTGGTGGTGTACTAACCCGTTCTAACCAGGTGTGAGCCGGCAGCTCTCTAGCTATGTTGAGCCGGCAGCTCTCTCGTTCTTGTTTTGAGCCGGCAGCTCCCCTCTCCTTGAGCCGGCAGCTCCCTTGTTCTTGAGCCGGCAGCTCCCTTGTTCTTGAGCCGGCAGCTCCCTCCTTGATCTCCCGCTGGCAGCTCTCTAGCAGTGTTGAGCCGGCAGCTCTAGTGTGTGGTGACCAGAGGGCCGGCAGCCCATCCCATTCCTGCAGTCAGGAGCCGGCAGCTCCTGTGGTGTTTCAGTGGGAAGAAATCTTACATTCGGTTCGTTGTGAGCCGGCAGCTCAGTCTCGTCGTTCTTGGTGAAAGTCGACCTGTTGGCCATGGTGTGGCCTGACTGACTCGAACAAATGTGCACCGGTGCTGTGCTGCTCCTGTGGTGTGCGGTGTGAGGGGTTCCGAGGCATGTCCAGACAAGGTGCATTGGAGCAGTGAGAGAACGCTTGACAACACCGGAGACGGAAGCGTCGAATTTATCGATTCCATCGACCACGAGTATCTGCTTGATGGTGTCAGAAGGAGTCGGGCACGTCTGACGGCTTATGCGGACAGGTGCAATAGTGGATCCATCCCACAGTCTAAATGGTTGTTATACCACTTCCTCTGCGAACTGCGCACCATCTGGGGCAGGCGAAAACATCTACTGCAGCACCAAGTTTTCTGAGACCTGCATTCCTTGTGCAACAACAACAATATTTACAATTACCACACTAGTTGCATGGGAAATGAACATTAATACTACTGTACTACTCCGCTACGTCCTCGTCACTGTCATTATTGTCGTCGCCGAGGCTGAGCGCCGCAAAGAAACTTGCGTTGTTGGCCTTGGCAAACTGGTTCTCATCCATGTCACTCTCCTCATCTTCCTCATCCTCCTCCGCATTGCTCCGGGGAGATGAGGCTTCCTCCTTCCCTGACATGTCCAGCTCGCTGTCGCTGTCCTCGTCGTCACTTGTGGCGTCGCCAGACCACTCGCCAAGGCAAACACCCTCTCCGTCCCGCTCCGGCGTCGCGCCAGGCGGCCAGAAACCCCAGCGTACGCGCCCGTCCGCAAGTGCGCGCATCATCCCGTCCGCAGCGCGGTTCGCGTCCGGTCGAGCCGACCGTGCGGTAACTACATGTCAGTCGTCACCGTCGCAATTGCACATCATGACACTTACCGAAACCGCGGTCGATCGCGCGCCGGTCCATGATTTCTCCCGCTGTCCATCGGGGGCCCTTTGGCTTTGCGGTAGGCACGACCATGCCCTTCCGCCATGTTCGTTTTGCCGCCATGTCGTCCACCTCTACGGGTGGCGGTGGTAGCCGGAAGACGCGTTCCAGCGGGAGATAGTGCGCTGCGAAGGAGATGCAGGCTGGTAGGGAGGGTATCTGGGCGATGGAGAGGACTAGGATGTCAGTTTCTGATGCAAAGCTCTTCTTGGCACTCACTGCCTGCCATTGCTTGTAGCTCCATTGGCACGAGGCTCGGACACACGAGACCGGGGCAGTCGACGATGCGCACCTCGCGCCGCTCGCCCCAGAGCATGGTCTGGAAATGCTTCGTCTTGCCTGGTGTGCGATGCGCGCGCACCTTCGTTGAGCCGAGCAGCGCGTTTAGGAGCGACGACTTGCCGACGTTCGGCTGGCCGACAAGACCGATTGTCAGCGGCTCCGTGCCGGATTGCGCTTCATCCCCGGGGGTTGGCGGATGTTGAGGCGCATCACGGGCCTCCATCTCGAGGTGAACTTCGGTGTCGGCCTGGAGCTCGTTCCAGTGTACGGTTTCGCGGACGGCCCCTATCTCGGGTTTAGTGGTGGATCCTGACCGCTTGAGGCGCTCATGCGCTGTCTGGAGGGCGGATAGCAGCTCGGCCCGTGCTTTGGAGGGGATACGCGGCTTGTGCCGTCCGTCAGTGTGCAGCAGCTCGGTGTCGTAGCTGCTGACGGCCACGACCTGGACCTCGTTCTCGGGAGCTACGCCGTCGGAAGTGGCCCACCACTCCGTGAGCCAGCGTTTCCATCCCTCCAGCGCTGTCGGGTCGACAAGGTCTGCCTTTGTGAGGACGATCACAAACTCGCGCCGTGGGCGGTAGGCGCGCATGTATTCCCGCAAACTCGGGGGGCAGTGTACTGGTGGACAGCGGGCGTCGACGAGGACGAGGACAATATCAGAGGCTTCCATCACGCGCCACCTTTAGTGAGCTCCGCTCTGAACATGTACACTCACAGCTGGCGCCAGACCTCGATGTTGGTCTCGAACCGGCTGGGGCTATGCAGGGTCTTTGTATTCCGCTCATCATCGCTGGCTTCCTCGGCATTGGACCATGCGTCGACGGTCGTCGTCGTGCGCACGAGCCACTTGCGGAACTCGCGCTCCTCGTTCGCCTCCACCTCGTGCTTGGACTGTCCGAGGGTGAAGCTGGGCCGACACGGCACGGTGAGATCCCTCCCGGCGGGGTTATCGACAATGTGTAGCGGGAAGACGGCCGCAGAGTCGGGCAGAGGCCGGGGGAGTTCGTCGGCCCATGCAGCGTTGCGCGTGCGCTCGACATAGTCGCGCGGCACGGACATGAAGCTGCTGTACAGCTCGAGTCCATCCTGCTCCTGGCTGCGTGCCGTGTGGCGCTTGTCGATCTTGGTGCGGCCGTTGCTCTTCGGCAGGATCGCCTCGTCCGGGTCCATCTCGCCGCGCTTGATCGCGCGCTTGATCTGTAAATACTCCTTCTTCTGTTTCGCCGAGTAGGCGACGTGCCGCGGTCTGGCGGGGGACGGCATGGTGGAGGATAGTGGTTCTCTGTGTGTGTCTGTGTGTTTCTCCTGCTTGTGTATGTGCTTGTTAGAGAGACGGAGAGAGAGAGAGTGGGAATTGATGGTGTCGTCTGTCGTATCGAACAAAACGACGACTGATTTATATGGTGGTCTGTGGCGATAGTTTCATGTGACCCCTGACGTCATTTTGTCGTTTTGCTGGCTGATTCTCGGATCCGAACGAACTCGACAGTGCTCAAAGCCTCCAGACCCTGGCGGGCGCCAAGCACACTGAACCGACTCGACCTCGCTCTGCAATACGCATTGTTCTCAAAGACATCGAACAATGTCCCTCAAGCCCCTCAAGCCTTCTTGAACGCCGGAACACACATTTGGCCCGGCCGGCGCTTCCGAGTTGACCCGCTCGCCGCAGCTCGCTGGTCGAATGAAGGACTATCAGACAGCACTGTTGTACACCGGTCAATTGTTGTGTGGCCATGTTGCCGACTGTAATTCGCCGATGTCCGTGTCTCGGACGCGCTAAGACTGGCAATGGTTTTTAACGCGTGATCTATGGGAACACCGCGTTGAGGCAGGCGACGGTCACCATGGTCATTGGGGTTGTCATCTAAAGTAGACATAATCTACACAGTACCGACGACAGGAATTAGCGGTGTTAGGATAATCATTCAAGCTCTCCGCTCGGATGGCTTCTATTCAGTCTGCAGCTCACCGATCGCAGTGCAAAGCAGTGCAGCCGAAGCACCAAACCCTCGGCGCAATTCAGCGGGAGAGGTCCACATCTTGGCATATCAGCAATGCACAATACTCGGCTGTGTAGTGTGCCTTATCCCTGGTGGTACTTTCCGTGCTTCGCTGGCGGCCTCGTCTGAGTGGAATGCGTTGAAGTGTCCGAGTGCCGACCGTTCCGATGCCATATTGGCGATGGTCACTCGTACATATAATCCAGGAGCTGGCGCACTTGGGCAATGTTTCTGTATTCTAACTCACCGACAAAACCAGTATGGGCTCAGAGTTACATCAGATGTAGTTAGTGACCGCTGAACGCGCTGAACGTTAATTCGGCCAACTCGACGACTTTAGTAAGGGTTAGAGCACGGGACAGAGGTGGTCACACGCTGAAAGGTAGTCCACAAATGATAGCTCCACATGTCACAAGTGGAGAGCGAGCGACAGTCTTAACCACCATACAAGCAACCCCATAGAGAATCTCGGAATCGTGTCCATCAGTAAACGTCCGCCGCGGCAACATCGGGGACATACATATCGTCGCATGACACCGAGTTGCCTCATTTGGTACGGAGACCTAGAAGTGGTGGCAACCTTGAAATACCACCATATCTCTCTCGATGTCGGCGGTGAGCAAAGCGGAATGAACCGACGAGGTAGGCCTACACCGGCGGTCTCTTTACCTATCCGTCCATGGTCTTCTGCATACAGTATAAGAACGGAGACTTGCCCTCGAATGATCAGCAAACCTCAGACAATTCTCCTCGCGATCCACACCAACAACCATGAAGCTCGCCCTCCTTGCTCTTCTTGCCACTGCCGCCACCGGCATGTCCGCGGCAATCGATTCTACCGACTCGCATATCGAGAAGCGGGCCCTCAAGCTCCCGGTCGAGTGGACTCAGTGCAGTTTCAACTTGAACCTACACAGCTGCCAAGGCCCCTTCAAGGGTTGCAAGATGCCGGACCGTTCGGACAAGGGCATCCACCTGTATTGTCGCGGGGAGTGGTACACTATTGGTGAGGTCAACGGCGACTACCAGGGTCCACTCTACAAGTATGGCACCAATAAGGTGGTGGCCAACTGTCGCCGTGGTGGTCGTCCGGGTGACCAGGCGCGCTCCCAGTATGTCTGCTCGTAAACATTAGCAGCCAACAGTGTGAGTTTTAACAATGAAGGGAACGTGTGCGGAAGGAGATGACTGATAACTGACCAGGAACAGTCAGCTTCCCGCGTCGCTGGTTCCCTCGCTCGCGCCGTTTTCACCACACTCGTTTGTCTTTATATTTAATTTCTTTATTTGCTTTTCGCCCATTTATGCATCGTACTATACATAACACCGTCGCTTAAAAGTAACATGGTCGTCTGACTAGGTACTGATCGTACTAACTGATACAAAACCAACACGTGTAGTGAATAGTTCATTCTTTGCTGCATGTAGCTGGTTCTTTCCGTGATCTGGCAGATGGCAACCAGTCCAAATCAATCTGAGTGAATGCAGCCTGCTTAACACGCCCTAATGAACAAGATTGGTAATGCCAGTGTGATGCAGTCGGACCGCTAACAATATGGCAAGTCCACGTCTGTAAGATACTTGCTTTGTATCACCTTATGCAGAAGAAGAGACTTGGCTGTAGGAGAGCCCTTGGTGGCAAAACCCCGCTGAGAGCAACCAGCGTCTCCAGCAATACCTGGGTCATGTCAAGCGTGTCTTTCGCAATGTTGGTGTGACAGAGACCAACGATCCTCGGGGTGCGGGGTCTATGAAGCCATGTATGTAGTCCCCGCGTCTCTCGGAGGATTGTAAGTATGTGTTCGGACATCCTGTCCGTCCGTCCGAATACAGATCTCCGATCTCCGGTAGAGTGAATAAGGCCAAGGGAAACAACCCATCGAATGCCACCACGGCAGGCGGAATGTCCCATTGACCTGAATCAAAATGCGAAGCACATACCAAGTCACGGCCCGATATCCTGTGCTGCTTCTCCGAGTGGCGTAGGTGACATATGGTAGACGGAATGAGGATGGTCATGTAGAGACTCAGCGTATGTATGTCAGTTCACATCTGTGTAGATCCCAACGGGCAGTATGTGGCATTGCCATGTCGCACCGCACAGCCTCCCCCATCGACAGATTGCGACTACAATATATACCGAGGACAATAGGAGACAGCGATGGCATCGCAATCCGCTCATCGAGGGTTGTTCTGACTCGATCCTCTCCAGTTCCGATTTTATCTCGACGAGTAATTGGACACCGATGGCATCGCATTGCGCTCATTGAGAGCTTGACCTGACTCGATGCTCTCGGAATCCGATCATGTCTCGACGAAGTAAACGGAAACCTCCTTGAGGTATAAATGGCAGCTGGCCAGTGCCGCTTCCAAAAGCACGACGACGCACCCGCACTTACAGCCCCCCACAACTCACGTTCACCTGTTAGATCCCCACTTCCACACTCAGGATATCATCCGAGCCCTCTCGATGTTCCTTACAAGTCATTCCAGCTTTAGAACAGTCGCCGTTGGTGCCACGGCGATTCTCCTGCTGGTGGCCAGCGTCACAGCAGCTCCTGTGGCTATCCCGAGTCCTCTCCAATCGCGCCAATTCTTCGGCCATGTACCCTCAACTGCCGTCCGTATCAGGACGTCCCCTGATGAGTTTTCGATCGGACAATGTTCTGGTGTTGTCATTGACACGCCAACGAAGAACATCGTCGTAGCTGCCGCTCACTGCGTTTATGGCGACGCGGGGTTAGTTCCTGCTGCTGTGGTCGAACCCGGATTCGACAATGATACGGCGCCCTTTGGCGAGTGGGAGATGGAGTACGCGGTAGTTCCCAAACCATATCTAGATGCCCGGAAGGAGCAGCGAAAGCTTCTACCCCTCGACCACGCCTTCATGGTCATGAAACCGAACAAGGATGGCAAGAACATCGTCGATGTTGTTGGTGGCAGTCGTCTCGTTGCCGATCTCTCCCCTACCCAGGAGGACGTCATCGCATGGGGATATCCAGCAGACGAGAAGTACGGTTTCAAACACGCCGTCAAATGTCACGACAAGTCTTACCCCGACGATGAACAGGTTGCGACCCTGCCGTGCGAGATGACTCAAGGTTCGAGCGGCGGTCCATGGTTCGTCAATATGACGGATGCCAACATCGGTCTCGTTTATACCCTCGGGGCAGGCGGCAATGGTCCCGACAGCAAGCCACGACTGTTCTATGGGAAACCGTTCCCTCAAGGGTTCGTTGACTTGGTGAACAGGACGCCTTGCCGGAGTTGTAACACCTACTAGGATAATGCGTAATGCGGCACGCTGGCTCCACGTAGAGGAAGCGTTGACCTGATACTGTACAGTATGTGACTTTGTTCTCGTAATTCAACTAGAGAAGTGAGCCGTCACCTCATAGGCTTGGGAGAGCAGGAGATGTCACAAGTCCGGTACATGTGAGCACTTTGACCAGAATACCTCTTCTGTCGTCAGCCCAATCTTTCTTGACTCTTGATGTTTTGGCATTCCATGAAGCTAGAGCTGTTTGTTGTCACTCTTATGCTGAGACGGCGAAACACTTGGAGCTTGAGCTCCAGTCATCACTCAACGCATACATAATCCATTCGACAACTTGACAATTCCTACTACTTACAACCCTTGTTACCATACCACCCCGTCCCACCAACCACTGCGTCGGAAACTGTACATGCTACCAATTGATGACTTTCTGGTAATACGATGCCCCGCTGCGGCGGAGGCGCTTGCCAAACTTGATAATGAGGAAGGCAGACAGGTTGATGGCTGTCCCGATACACGCAGCCGAGATGGCAAAGTTCCTGAAACCCCAGTCGAAAGCCCATGGCGTGATGGCGTAGTTCTGAACCATTGTCAGTTTTTGGCTCTCCTTTTCCGGGTGGAGTAAAGTACTCACAAATCCAAATGTCAAGAACATGGCAAACATGATCACACTGAGGAGGTACGGCGCGGCCTGCTGAACCTCTGCGCGCGGGCCCTCCTTCTCCTCGGGGTGGATCGAGTGGAAGGCATCGAAGGGGTAGGTGATCGAAAGAAGGGTCGCCAGGGGACCAGCGACTGTGAGGACAAACTCGCCCGCGACGAACACCATCCAGTGAGCTGCCTGTCAGTTTGGAATGATGGGGGTATCACTCACCGTGATAGTATATGGAAAGACCCATCATGAGAAGTCCGCAAGGCGTGAGGATCGTTGGAACGATCATGAGGTAGAGCTTGTGCTCTGGCTCGGACACGCCGCCGTTCTTACGCGCGCAGTGCACTGTCCAGCGGTCGGAAACGTATCCACCAAAGATCGCACCAGGTACGATGGCGAGGAACGGAGAGAGAAATGTGAGGCCAACCGAGTTGGGTGGGAGGTTGTACGGCTCCGTCGAGAGGACACCCGACGACAGGGCGGCCATGCAGTTGAAGAAGATCTGGTAGATGCCAAAGATGAGGCCAGACCACAAGATGATGGGGAGCCGCAGCAGCAGAACCGGCTGAACGATGCCGCGGAGGAGAATGCCGCCAATGTGCTTTGACACGGGGAAGAACTTGAGCGGCCGCGGTCCAGGCCAGGGGTAGGTGATGCGATCCTGGACGTGCTGGTGCGCAGCGGGAGCGGCAACCTCATGGACATCCGCGACCGTCTTCTCGTCCTGTACTTCAACCACAGAGGCCCGCTCGTTCATTTTCTCCACCATGGCGGTAGGGTTGATCTCGACAGTGTTGTTGTCGTAGTTGATGGTCGCCGGGAAAGGATTCTGCTTGAACGTTGTCTCTTCAAGGAAGAAGAAAAGGATGATGGCGACGATGACCGAGAACCCGCCGGCCATGTATGGCGGACCATGCCACCCCATGCTGGTGTAAATGTATCCCGAGAAAACGGGAGCCAGAACAGCTCCACCGTAGGTGGCAGCGACGTAGATTCCGAAGGGAAGGGCGCGCTCGTGGTAGAAGAAGACGGAGGAGAGGGATGCCTCCGGGGCGACGAATAGGGGCGAGGCCGCCACACCAAATAGGACACAGAGGCCGATCCACGCTGCATTTGTCTTGACAGCCCCAAGAGCGAAGGGATAGACGATCACCAGGAGGGCACTGCCAATGTAGACCGGGCGCTTTCCGATCGCGATGGTCAGCGGCAGGAAGAAGCAGGCCATGGCGCCCTCGAAGAGGTAGAAGAAGCCGACACCGCTGTTGATCTGAGCGAGAGTGAGGCCCGTGGCCGCCGAGACGGGGTCGTAGATGGCGTAGAGACATCCAGCACAGAAGCACAGCGCCAAGACGTAGAGCACAATGCAGCCGAGGTGAAGCCACTTCCGCTTCTGCGTCCAGTTGAGTGGGTCGTCAGGGCTGTCACTTGGCGGCGGGACGAGAGTGAAGTTGTCGCTTCCCGTCGATTCTGCAGCCTCGTCAATAAGCAGAGTCGTGCCCGGTACATCGAGCGCATATTTCAAGTCGTCATGCGCCATCTTGAAAGAGACTAGCGGTTTCTCGGTTCCCAGCGATTCCGTAGGTCTTGTGTTGTCAGTCGGTTTCCTGTGGTGTGACGAGGTCAATGGCGTGAGGAAGAATCAACTACCTGCAAAGCTTCACAACTCTTATATGACACGGTGGGCAACGTACATGGCGATCATCACCTGCCTCTGTGATGTATCTCTTTATCGCCTCCGGCCCCGACCATAACCCCACACGCAAGTGTTCTCCGTTGCCGACAGCACGGTACCTGGCCACCTGGGCCTTGGCGAGGAACACGCCATACAGGACTTGAAGCTTGGGCCATTCCAAGGTACTGTACGCTTCCCAGCTGCGGTAATTATCCACTCTATCGATGCTCGACCCACATGAACCCAGGACTGGAGAGTGATGTTGAGGCTGGTCGGTCAGGAACTGGCAAAACGGAAAAACGCAGCGTGGCTTATCACGCACCAAGGCCATAAAGCGCGGGGTTGTGGCCCAAGGAGTGTTGTTATACGCTCAGCTCCACCACACTCTATGGGGGCAGCTCGGCTTCTCGGGCGGCTAGATGCCGAGGCGAAAAGTGCGTCAGGCTATATACAAAATGTAGTCCATCTCGGCCACCTCCCCAATCTGCAGATAAGCAAGCGCGCAACTTTCTATCTCTGCCTCCAACACTGGTACAGCTGTGTATTGGATATCTTTCCTTGATCCCCAATATCCATCAGCCAACGCGCAATGAGGGGCTGCCTTTCCAGGAGTTGGATAATTGGCTCCACCATGGCGAGGTCACCTCCCTCTTTTACTGGCACCACTGATGTGCCTGGCGGGTGTTTGGGTCAGTTATACGCAAATATACGCCCTACATATGCGTAAGAAGACCGTGCCATACTCCTGTGGGGTAACACGACATCAAGGACATGTGACCTGTCGATCAGCCTGGACCGGGCCGTCGTTGCATGGATGTTACCTGCCAGCCATCGGAGGTGGCCGTGCCAAGTCGCGTGCCCAGTTGCTGATACTGCGGTTCTCACAGTTGTCGGGTGCCGTCGGGTTTCTCCTGGCGTTCGGCAAGCTTGCGGGAAACAACCCGGCAGATCAGCAGAAGCATCGATCTCTCGAACCAGGACGATTGTGATGCTGCAGCTCGGCACGGCGGCTCATTCGGTCAAATGGATGTACCATTCCGCCTTCACATCCCCCACTGCAGATAACCCCAGGGTCCGAGGTGATAAGTAAACAAGCGACGGACTCCACGGTCCCAGACCCAACGCCACCTTGTGGGGGCAGAAGCGATTCTCACAATTTGCTCAGACTCGAACGTCCCATGTAATTGAAGGAGCCTTACGAACAACGGCGCCAAACGCGTCGCGGGGCTACAGTCGCTTATGGTCACCCTCCTCGGCCTGCTGCAGTACTACGGTAAGCTCAGTACGACAACACAGTTGAATAGATTGATACTGAGAACCCCAGTTGACTGCACGGTTGCCTGGGAGCATCCTTCAGTGGGCTTAGAGACATAAAAGGCGTTGTTTATGTATGGCCATCGTGTACGTGGAGGTTCGGTTCACGTCAACGTCGAGACTGTTGTTCAAAACTATGACTGGCTTGGCCGGCATACACATGAACCCATACCGATCTGGTGAGCAGGCCGGTCACAGTGAACCAGATAATCTCACTGAGACCTGCGGATCCTTGGACGAGCCTCTTAGCCGCTAAAGCCCCGTTGACCATGGTGCTGTAGTGCACATAAGGCAGCGGTGCAACATACCCCGGACATGCTGCTGTACCGTAAGCTTCTTTAATCGTGAGGATGCAACAGGAAAGGGCCCCGCTTCGCCCTGGCAGTATGCTTGTTACATCACCCACCCGGATTGTTCCTGGTCGTACCCTGCGTCGCGTTCATCGCTGTCGTCATTGTCACCAAACGGTGGAGGAGAGGAGAAAGGTTTGGCGATGCGGCCGACGTTGGATGCAAGCCAGACTACCATTGCAGTTTCGACCGCGGAGATACATGAGATCCCTTCGGCAGGTGCTGGTCCTTGACAAGAAATGTCGCGGAGACGGCGTCCCTCGGCGATGATGCTTACGAGAGCTACTAAGCGGCTATATCGAGCACGCGCGAGTCGGAGCACGCGCGAGTGGGAGCACGCACGGGTGGGAAGGCAGACGCAAGTGAATGCGCCTCTGCTTCCATACATCAACGATAAGAAGCAATGGCATCGTCGGGGGCGCCACCAAACATAAAAGTGCCACTTTGCAGATCTGTTTGTCACACGTCACCTTGTGTCCGGAACACCGTACCACCGTTGGCGCGTCCTCGTCACTCGCAACTCGCTTTTCCCATCTGCCAATGTTTCTTGTTACCTCTCTTTTACCTACCCCGCCTTTTGAGCATCTTACCTCTGGACATATTCACTCAGCAGGCCATCGACCCACTTACAACTTGAGCCGCTTCGTGATCAAGATACTGCGACAGAGTCACATTCACGTCTTCCCCATTGAATGTCCGACCTCAACTGTACCTCGACCCCCTTTTTTGTTGTGGCGACGACCTGCTGACGGTGGGTTTGTCTCAGGGATAAAGCTGGAGGCCGGAGGAAGGCCACATTTCGTCGCTCGACCTGATGACCAGTCCCGGTCAAGTTGCACACTTTCCTACTAGCGGCGAGACGATCCAAGCGCCCAACCTGGCCAACAACTCTCCGCCCTTCAGCCGCGCCCAGTCTCCCTTCTAAAAATGTGTCGGGAGGAACTGAATCCCCTATTGACGAGAGTGGGATTCGAACCCACGTCCGAAGACTGCGGAGGTTGCTACACCTTAACACAGCGCCTTAGACCGCTCGGCCATCTCGCCGACAACGAGTTCGAAATTTTGTCGTTGCGGGCCGAATCGGAGCCACAGAGAGCACACAGCGCGTTCCAGAGGGATGTTCAGTGAGTAGAGCAATGGATCGCAGTGTGAGAGCTGAACTGTCAGGTGAGAGGGATAAGAACGAGGAGAGGACTGTGGGTGATACAGTATCACCGCCGTTCACGGAATGTCGACCTGCCTAACACGGATGCGTGCCAACCAGGGTCTTTGCTTTGAGCCGTCACCTGTCGGGGCTCTCGGGACCTCGGGGTACCCCTGGCTCCGGGTACCTGCTGCAGAGGGTGCCCATTTCCCTTACCTCGGTGGCCGTCTGCACCGAATCTCATGTGTGGATCGATCGGGGCTGAATTGAAGGCAAAGCGCCGGAATCATCACATGGGCCGGGATTGTCACGCTGACTGTACGCTTTGCCGTTCTATAGTTCCCATGCGTGCCGGCGGCATCGAGCGCCTCCTGAACACGTTGCCGCAAGTGATCTGCAGCTCTGCATGATCCGAATCCACGCAAGACCGCGCAGTCGTGACCGGCGATACGCGTGCCGTAATACTCGTCCCTGCCGGACGAGAACCGGGGTGCGTCTCCAATCAGGTGCGCCCTAGTCTTGACACTGACCTGACACGCGCTCCGTTCCTATGTTCCTTTGTCCCATGTTACACCGAACTTGGTGGTTGCTCTCAACGAAAATAGAAACGACAGATTGTCGCAACCGCATGCGGATGCGCAGTAACTTATTTGGACTAACCATGAGCAACTGTTTTAACAGACTACTTTAGTAGCGAGGAGTTACCGTTTCGCAGGCTCTTCCAACAATCGGCAACGTCCGCTAGCGGATGCAACACCGTTTCATGGTATTTCATCGTTGATCGTTGACCGTCGGCCACGATCCACTTTCCAAGCGACAAACGATTGCTGTATGCCCACTTCCTTGGACAACTGGGGCCACTAATGCTGCTGGACTGGCTCAACCGAGAATCCGTTAACTTCGCTATGCATCTCGGAGTGGGAATGACCAATGGGCTTAGGCTGCGGTGAGTGCCACTAAGGATGGAATGGGGTACAAGGAGGACGATGGTGGACAAAGCCAGAGGCAAATCAGGCGGAGACAAATCTGGTCCGGCTTGGCACCCAGCGAAGTTTGACGAGAATAGAACCCAAAGCGTCAGGCACAACGAGTTCGCTTCGACCTTGCGAAACTATGACGTACACAGCCACACGATGCCGTAGGACTTCAAGTGGTTTGGCAATGTCTCGGCGCTGGTCACCCCACATATCGCGAGTTTTGGCTCTGACCAGCCGCAGTGACTTGTCGTTCCTCAAATCGCGGCACAAGGGGCAAGGGACCAGCCAACCAAGGACCAAACAGTGCGGCCCAACTCGTCGGAGCAGGCTCAAGGAGGCCCGTCGTCGATCTGAGTTAATTGTATTGCCGGCAGGAGAGCCCGTCCGCTTGATTCCTTTGTTCTGTTGCTCTCCTAATGCGCTGATGTTGCCCTTTGTCGCACGAGCACAACACGACTCTGCAGAATAAGGCGGCCCGTACCCCGCAAGGGCGTAGGTTCCAGGTGTTCCGCCCTGAGATGCACGTGAGCGGCAGTGCTTCCTGAAACCGTAGCAGAGAGTTGTGTAAGACGCCTGGCCCCGTCGCTCGCTAGCCTCGGCTTGTGGGACATTTGATGGTGGACGCATGACGGACACTGACCGACCGCGGTGCTCCCCCGCCTTGGGCTCCAGCTATTTCGGTGCCGCCAGTAGCCGCAAACATCGACGGGGAAGAGTAGAGATACCGAGATGATGACACATGCACTAACTCGCCCAACGCGGCTAAGGCACGGGCAGTTTGCACATCGCCGGAGATGAACGACTGGGGACATGTGCTAGGGAACAGGCGTCCGATAAGGATATGGGCCAGGAAGCGGGGCACGGGGGGGCCACAAAACGCGCGGTCTAAGCTTTGGGGCATCCGCATCCGGGGCACTAGTGAGAGGGACCACGGAGCCGGTGGGAGAGGCTAGACTTGTGATATATGAAGAGTGATGCACCTCGTGATTCCCCCAACTCCCCAGAAACTGTGTAACATCCCGCCACTCTACATCTACCAAAACCAGACCAGCAAACTAACATGTCGGACGACTACTCGGTCAGCGGCAAGCCCGCTGGCGGTCACGTCGAGTTTGACCACCACGAGGAGAAGAAGCACGGCCTTGGCCGTCGCGCAAGCCACGCCGAGCACATTGAGAACATGAAGGCGAATGTGTCTGCAAAGTGGGTACTCACCGTGGCACGTGATTAGCCCCTAACTTTAAGGATTCAGAACCCCCTCTTCGGTATCCCCAAGGACGAGCTCTTTTCGGATGTCGACCACTTCTGCAACGAGCAGGGTTTCCAGGACCAGAAGCAGCTGTTCCGCAAAGCAGCGCTCATTGGCCAAAACCCGGGCCGTTTTGAGAGCTACGAGGAGCTGGATGAGGATGACAAGAACTGGCTCCGCCGCGAGGTGACCCGTGAGTGTTGAATCGGAGCCGTAGCTCACGGCAGACAAGTGGGCGCAGCCCCGGGCTCTGATCTTTACCGTCGTTCTGGCGTCCGTCGGTGCTGCCGTACAGGGATGGGACCAGACGGGCTCAAACGGTGCCAACCTGTCGTTCCCTGTGACTTTTGGAATCCCCGAGGCCGAGTCTGAGAGGAACCAGTGGATCGTCGGTGTCATCAACTCTGCTCCGTACTTTGGTTCGGCGTTTATCGGCTGCTGGCTCAACGACCCTGTGAACAACTGGCTCGGCCGCCGCGGCACCATCTTTATCTCGGCCGTCTTCTGTCTCCTCACCCCCATCGGCTCCGGTGTCAGCCAGACATGGCCGCAGCTCCTCATCTGCCGTATCCTCATGGGCATCGGAATGGGTCTCAAGGCGTCGACTGTCCCGATTTTCAATGCCGAGAACGTGCCGCCATCAGTCCGTGGCGGTCTCGTCATGTCGTGGCAGCTCTGGACCGCATTTGGCATTTTCCTCGGTACCTGTGAGTGACCACCGCAAACATGATCCCACAACAACAAACCCCCCCCCCAACCCACCCTCTAACAACAGGCGCAAACCTCGCAGTCTTCCGCGTCGGCCCCATTGCATGGCGCCTGCAGCTGGGCAGCGCGTTCATCCCCGCCATCCCGCTGCTGATCGGTGTCTACTTTTGCCCCGAGTCGCCACGTTGGTTGATGAAGAAGGGCCGGTACCAAGAGGCCTTCCGGTCGCTCCTCAAACTCCGCAACTCGCCTCTGCAGGCCGCGCGCGACCTCTACTACGTCCACTGCCAGCTGGAAGAGGAGTATTCCGCCACCGGAGGGAGCAACTACCTCACCCGCTTCGTCCAACTGTTCACGATTCCGCGAGTTCGGAGGGCTACCCTCGCCTCCTTCGTCGTCATGATCGCCCAGCAGATGTGTGGGATTAATATAATCGCCTTTTACGTAAGCCACGGAAGGCCAGGGGGGTCAGAAACGTCCGGGAGGTCGAAAGAAACGAGTTGGAGATGTGTAGGATGAGTTGTGGGATGAGTTGTGGGAGGTTGAAAGGTGTGGTGATGAACGCCACACTTGGTTTGTGGGACCTCCACTTTTCTTTTGGGGCCCCACATTCAACCCCTGACGTCACGTGACCCCCCTGAGATGTCTTCGAACAAGTGCTGATACCGCAGTCCTCGTCCGTGTTCGCGGAGACCGGTCTCGGAGCCTTCGAGTGCCTGATGGCCTCGTTCGGCTTCGGTCTGCTCAACTTTGTCTTCGCCATCCCCGCCGTGTTCACGATCGACACGTTCGGACGTCGTGGCCTGCTGCTGTCAACGTTCCCGAACATGGCTTGGACGCTCCTTGCTGCCGGTCTCTGCTTCCTGATCCAGAAGGATGACCCGAACTCGAAGCTCCGTCTCGGTTTGGTGGCACTTTTCATCTACCTGTTCACCATCTTCGTGAGTGTGGCAGTGCCGCAATTTTCTCAGAAAACTGCTGACAATGATTTCAGTACTCTGTCGGAGAGGGCCCCGTTCCCTTTGCCTACTCGGCCGAGGTGTTCCCCATCACGCACCGTGAGGTCGGCATGGGCTGGGCCGTCGCCACCTGTCTCTTCTGGGCCGGTGTCCTCGGTCTCACCTGGCCGCGTATGGTCCACGCCATGACCCCCACTGTGAGTCTGCAACGCCGCATATTAATACACCCACTAACAGTCAGGGTGCCTTTGGCTTCTACGCCGGTCTGAACGTTACCGCCTTTGTGATGATCTTCTTCCTCCTCCCCGAGACCAAGGCCCTCACCCTCGAGGAGCTCGACTACGTCTTCGGTGTCCCGACGAGCAAACACGTCGCGTACCAGGCCCACACCTGGATCCCGTGGTTCGTCAAGCGCCACATCTTCCGCAACAAGTCGGCCGTTCTCAAGCCCTTGTACAACCTCGACGAGGTCGGCGGTGTCGAGAAGGACCCCGAGTTTGCCGCCCTCTCCGCTGGTGCCGCCCACTAGCTGCGTGCATGGCGTAGGTGTGCTCGTTATGTGCAGTATAGTCGAAGATAGTCTGAAGAATATTGTCCAACTCAGTAGTCATGTCCATGAACAGTAGTATCGTAACAAGCCCTATCAACACCAGTGGTGAGGCCACCCTTGCTTGGGGAAGGGCAGCCGTCCTTGTAGCCGGGACTGGTGGGAGGATGGCAAGAATCTATTAGGAGTTTGTCGCGGCAGGGTCTTTGAGACATTCGTCGAAGCTCAGAAAGAGCGATCAGCCACGCGATACGCGCGATACTATGGTCCTGTGTACCGTGTGTGTCGCGTGAGCCAACCAAAAGTTACTTTTGATTAAGGCTATGTAAGACAGCCCACGTTATTCTACCGCAGCGTCAGTCATCGTCAGTAAGAACAACAGCCCAGTCCTTGCGACTGAGCCCGCTTCGATGTCATAATGATCTATGCATGGTGGTCAACCTTTACTATCAAAGTGAGGGCCAGCCCCGGTTGCCAATGTATTGACAGATGACAGTAACACTTAAATAACCGGATTGAACAACATGTGAGGGGTAAGTCGGTCGGTCCAGTGCGAGATCTCCCGGATCAACGGATGAGAGGCAACTTGGGGACCAAAGCAAGCGCAGCTTGCTTAGAAGTTGGCGCGCGCAGGGTGGCTGCGGCGGCGGAGGTTGGCGTGCTTGCCGTGGGCCGAGCGCTTGCGGTAGCGCTTGCACTGGCGAGGGGGGCCGGTGCTGGTAGGAGCGGGAGCAGGGGCGCCCTGCGAAGTGGGGGCATCGGAGGGAGCAGCGGCGGAGCTCTCAGCGGCGGGAGCCGAGGCGGAAGGCTGCTGGCCGTTCTGGTTGGCACCACCGGGGATAGACTGAGTAGGCTGGGGAGACGCGGAAGACTCAGCAGCGGCGGAAGACTCGGCGGCGGGGGAAGACGCGGCGGGAGGGGGAGGGGGAGCACCGCCACCGGGGGCGGCACCACCACAGTCACCGACAGGAGGAGCAGTGTTGGACGAGGTGTTCTCAACGTCAGGGCCGGGGTTGGGGAAGGCGACATCCTTGTTGGCCTCAGTCGAGCAGCCCGACGCCTGAGCGACGTTGGCGACGAAAGGCGCAGGACGCGAGCTGAAGGCGGCACCGGCCTGGCGCTTGGCGTTGCCACCGCCGGAGATGGTGATGGCGGCGCAGTTCTGGTACATCTCACGGTTGCCCTGGTTGTTGAACCACGACCAGGCGAAGACGGCCTTCTCGCTAGGAGGAGCGTCCGAGGGAACGGTGAAAGAGAAAGTACCGCCAGAGGGGGTGGGGCAGTTGCCGATCCACGACTTGATGACAGTCCACGAGTTACCACCGTCGTACGAGAGCATGGCCTGGCACGAACCACCGCCGTGGAAGGCGGTACCAGTGATCGAAATCTGCTGGCTCGAGCCAGGGGCCCAGGTGGCAACCGACGCGCCAGCGGCCGAGTTGAGGAGGTTGAGGTGGCCACGGCAGGGGTAAGAGCCACCGTCGACACCAAGGGGCGACTTCATGTTGTAGTCGACCGACTCGGTGGGGGTGTTCTTGTTGTGCTGCGAGCCGAGAGGAGGAGGGCTGGTCATCTCCATGTGGGCAGCGGCCATGGGGGCAAGCATGCCGAGGGCGAGAACAACGCTCGAGAGGACGGAACCGAACATCTTTGTATACGGATTTGATGGAGCTGAGGAGTTAGCTATTGTTTGAGGAGTGTGTCCAGTTGAGAGGAGAGAGAAACGACAGGTCTTTGCCAGCGAGTCCATGCCTTTTATCTACTCACTTTGGCGATACGAGTCGGGCAACGATAAACACTCAGTGTTTCGAAGCGGAGAGGCGAGCAAATGAGCGAGGGCGGAAGGAAGGTCGCACAAAGGAAGTTCTTGAGACCGGCTCAAAGAGGTTGTCGGGTGACGGTGGATGGTAGAGTCTTGACAAAGAGGAAGAAACCGGGATTGATGATGGGCACCTCGTATATATACGAGCTCAAGAGGGGGGCAACTTGCGTGACCCGTAGTGTACGTAGTGGAGAAGGGGAGAAGGGGAGAAGGGGGCGGCGGGGAAGGGAACACGGGCGCGGAAAAGCGAGACACAGGATGCAGAATGAGGGACGGCGTTAGGGGTCACTGAGGCAATTTACTCCTAGCGTGTGTGTTGTCTGCTGGCGCGCGCACAGGCCCCCCGGCTCTCCGGTCTGCCTGCTGCAGATCCACACAGGTTCAACGCGATCCAACACACGACCAGCGCCCTCGACAAAAAAAGCAGAAGAAAAGAGGCACAGGAGCAGAGGAAACAGATCGGAGAACCGAACAATATGGCTGTAAAAAGAGAAGGACACGAGGAGACAGATCGGACAGAATGATCCAAGGAAAAAAAAATAAAACCAGGCACAGGAGGCAAGGATAATTGACCCAAAGGGAGGAAAGCAGAGGCGCTGATCAAATGCATGTGGTAGGTTGGCGCCGATTAAAGGAATTCAGGGTCCCCAAAAAAGGGTGGCACAAGGTCCGCGCTCGCCGCGTCGTAAACCCCCCCCCCCTTGCTCGCTCCGCCTCATACCACACGCGTACTGTTTTTGTGTTACATTGAGGCAACCAGCCATACCCGCCGAACCCGCCGTACACAGCTTGGAGAAACCGCCATGTTCTGAACGCGGGTGCCATTGACGCGTCAGAGCAGACGGTCCTCGTCAGCTCGCCCCGTACAGCACACATCTCTGCTTGTATCTGCAAGCGATCACACTCGTACTCGCGGCGCCAAAAACGTGCTGCCTTCATACACCCACCGTAGAGCATGCAGTACATATGCAGTCGTCATGAATGTTACAGGGCCGCACATGAATGCCATTCATCAGTTCATGAAGACCCGAGGACACGCTGTCGAGAAATGCAATTTTTAGGTTTGCCAGGAGAGAGAGTGAGGGGTCCCGAGCAGCAAGAGATCACTGCATGCGCTGCAGCAGCAGGTGCAGGAAGCCAGGACGATGTGTCCTGTTGCCCCCCAGTCTGAAAGACATGGAAAACCTTGCAATGCATTGGCTACAAGTGGCCCCGGTTCCTGATGGCCTGAACCCCTCTTTCACTCGCTGCTCGTTCATCCTTGGTCTTTGGTCTGTGGATGATTCTCGGCGCGGTGCGGCGCGGCGCAAACTGAAATTCGCACCGGCACGCTGGAACCCAGAGCATAACAAAAGTCCGTGCGGCTCGGCGATAGCCTCCCATTGGCTGTCCGCACAACTCGGCCCAGCGTCAGAATGTCTAGGTTTTCCCCAGGCACGA
Organism: Apiotrichum domesticum; assembly: GCA_001599015.1. Classification (NCBI taxonomy): domain Eukaryota; kingdom Fungi; phylum Basidiomycota; class Tremellomycetes; order Trichosporonales; family Trichosporonaceae; genus Apiotrichum; species Apiotrichum domesticum. The sequence goes on along the minus strand of BCFW01000007.1, from coordinate 64,084 downwards.
GCCCAGAGCAAACTAGCACGGCTCGTACTGCTAGTATGACGGCGCTTGACGGTGTTTTAGTGGACGGAGGTGCAAGAGGGACTGCAAGGGTCTCGGCATGCAATTCAGGGCATTGAGGGTTAGGCAATGAAGGGTCCTCTTGGCGGCTACCATTTCTTGGGTAGAGCCAGAAAAGCGCCGCTGCTAAATGCTACAATGCTTGGCTCGGATGCACACCATCTTGCAGCTTTGCAGCTCGTCTGCCCAACTGCCGTCCTCACAACCGATCAGGCGTCCGTCGCCGTCGGCGGTCGGTATCATTCCGGCCGACACGGCGATTGGCACGGACACCTATTCGGAGTCATGTGAGACATCTAGTCCCCCATACCGCGTCGGCGTCGGCGATGTGCTGACCTGGCTGGGACGAATTGGGACCTCTGATTCCTCCGCATAGCGAGCACACGAGCATACCGCCGATGGGCGTGTGGGCGGTATAGCGCGCGATGGTGGACGGCATGGACGTTTGGCTTGGTTTGGTTTGGTGCGGGCCTGGAACGCGGAGAGCGGCGGAGAGGGGGGTAATGTAGCATGTTGGTCGCCGATCAGATACACAGTGGATGTACTGACCGTCATCGGGCGACAGGCAACGAGTCGAGCTCGAAGCCTCGATCAACTGGTCACACGTGAAGCACAGCCAGTGTTGCAGTGTTGTCATATTGGCATTTGCTCCTGCAAAACCACTGCTGAAGAGCGGAGTGCATAGTGTCTCAAATTACATTAGCTTTGTGGATCTGTGGAGGTGTGGAGCGTTGAGCATGGAGATTAGCTAGATTACTGTGCTGCATGTGCCGCGTCTATTGGAAAGGTGACCTCCCATCAACCGATTGATGGCCCCATTCCGCGCATGCCTCATCTGTCTCGTCATCGCTGCATCGGCGGCACACTGTCGGAGTCCGGACACCGTAGCCATCGGCGTGCCGGAGTGGGTCGTGTGTGTGTCTGACTCGACAGAAGTGGAAAAAAGGTGCACCACATGAACAATAGTCGAGACGGACGGAGAAGGTAGGAACCACCCCCTGGCGGCGCAGACATTCTATTCCGAGAGTTTTCTCAAGCGTCATGATCGCGTATGATCGTTGCCGCGGTCCGCATGGACATTGTATGTGTTGTTATTACGAGCGTACGAGCGTACTGCATACTAGATCACTAGATGCAATGCTCCCTCCTCTGTACCCAAGTGTATGCTGTATACTGTATGTATGCTCGAGTACCTTCTCCGAGACTCGTGGAATGACCGTTATCACAGGAAGAGGCGGAAGAGATAGAGACTCAGAGTGACACAGGTCAGACAAGACAATGAAGCACTCGAGCAGAATCGTCCCTACGATCTTCGCCCCGCCTGGCGGGTTGCAGGTCCCCGTATATCCCGTCTCCGTCGATCCCAGGCTCACACAATCTCAACCCGCGATCTTCGATCTGTGTCAGTTGGGAGCGAGCGAAGTGGCGCGGGCCGTCCCTCCTGGATTCCTGGTATGTCGGACATCCTCAACTCAAGCCACCCATCTGCCATCTGTTCTATACAAGCTACAGGCTCGCACTGTGGAACGGCTATGCATTACTGGCTCTACCCGCCCCCGGCCCGTCCTATGCACACGACGGGCCATTGCCGCGTGTAACGCTACAGCTGTGTAGATCATGCCGAAAGTGTCCGGTGCATTCGGTATATGGTATGGTTGATAGTACAGAACTTGGGTTGAACGGCACCATCCCGCCCGTCACCCGCCCCGCGCCCTGACCCTGGCCCGGACGCGTCGAGCAGTTACAAGCTGTGCATGTGCCCGGTCGGTCCTTAGGCACTGGATGTACAGCGTTACAACAACGCAATATGTTGATATGAGGCACATCATAGATCCGTACAACATGAGTGGTAGAGCAACCCGTAGAGCAACCCCTCATATTGATTGGACCGAGGACCAAGGATACAGTAGTATGTAGGATGGTAGGAGGGATCCGTGGATCCACAACCCGATGCAGATCCCGCAGTCCAAGTCGCTGATCCGCAGTCCCTTAGTTGCTGTATCAATGCTGAACTGGTTTGATCAATCTTCAATTTTCCATCCATCGACCAGCTTTTGCAGCTCTCCATCCTTGACCTGCTCTTCTGATTTCCTCCACTCCCTTCGGTATTGGTCCCACACAGGAAAGGAATTGTACTGCAACCAGATCCCGGAACCAAATCTAACAAAATGAACTGTATGATTTTAATTTCCTCAATTCGATCTGATCTCATCCTTCTCGGCCCGTCCACCATCCGCAGCCCACTTCTAGTTCCTGGCCCTCGTCCTGAGCCCACCTTCGTGCTCCGAGGCCGAGACCCCTGTGGCACCAATGCCCTGTCACCCTGTAGCCCTGTGGCATGTACGGTTTGGGTCAGGAGGGTGCGGAGGTATTCGTAGTCGCCTCGACCGGAAGCATATTGCCGAACGTGGCGCTGGCGCGTGTGCGGCGGCCAAGATTAATTTTTATGGGACTGATTGTCGTTTTTTGACTCACATTTATGGCAGACGTCGAGTTTCCAACCCATGAATGCGGGGTTGGGAGCTCAGATGCAGACAAGATCATGCAGTCAGCCGAACTAGCTGCAAGGAACTGGCTGCAAGCCGGTGTCTCATCAGGACTGGACTACGGCCCAGGACATGACGTCCGCGAGGACATTCGTCCGGGTCCTCTGCTGCGATGTCCCAGCCTGCCAGCTCCGTTTCTGTTGTCATCGGGCAAAGCGCACGCAGGCGACCAATCTGTTCGTGGTCCCACTACTCTGACTGCTGCGAGATCTGAGATTAGACAAGGCCCCCGGCTATTCAACGGGTCGGAAGCTAGTGGGCCAAAGGAGCGAAGCCTGACGTCGAACGCCTCCGGTGTATGGAGCGCCCTTGCATTGCTGTACCCTGTATCCTTTGCCGCCGGCTGACGAATGTCGGCCCCTCCGATAACGATTTGGGGCCTGGCCGTTGAACAAGGGCACTCGGCGAGCTCGCGGGCAGTGCGGACTTATGCCGCGCTCCAACGCCTGGACTGGCGGAGGAATGTGGTGCAGAGGGCCTTGGGACCTGCACCGATCAGTGACCATATTCTGGTGACCCATTGGTCAATGAACGGGCATGCAGCTGGATGAGTGACTCTCGTGCGGGTAATCAGGAATGTTCGATGGCCCACATCCGTGGCCGCGGAAAGTTAAGCTTGAGATTGTTCATGTCCAGGTGATATGCAAATTTCAGGATGCGAAAACTTTGATGGGGTGCTGTTCGATGGTGGCGCCGGCGTCGGCGAATTAGGACAGTTTGTGGGCCCTCACCTCTGCTTCTGACGGTCAACCACTCTCCGGAGGGCAGCAGTCTCAGCAAAACTGCTTTTACAGCAGCCTCCAACGATAGCTCCCTCGAAGTAGCCAGTGGCAACAGCATCACGAGCCAGGTCTACCACGCGCTGCGCCCACTGATCGGGGTCCACCCGTGTGTCGTCCCTCCATGTCCGCGTCGTGACATCATACACGCTCCCTCCGTCAGGATAGAGCACAAACCACGGCCGGCGCTCGAGCACATGGTCCCCCATTGCGGCGGCCATATCCGCTGCGATGCGGGAGATGTATGCCGGGTTGGTGCAGTTGATGCCCACGCCACCAGGAGACCGCCCCCCACCGCCGAGCATGGCGCGCACGACCTCCACGACAGGCACTGGGCGGCGATCGGCGCCGAGTTGTCCGTGCGCGCCATCCGGAAATGCGCTTGTGATCCAGAACCGCTTGTCCGGGAACGAGGCCATTGCGCGGCGCACGCCCCGTATCTCAGCGGTCGTTGGGATGGTCTCGAACGCAATCCACTTGATGGCACCCCACGACGGATCGGCGGCGTAGACCCTCAGCCGGTCGAGATGGAAAGCCGTGAGTGCGTCCTCGTGGCTATCCCTGTCAGGGGCGTAGTTGGTGTTGTCCCCGCCCTCAACGTAGGGGCCCGGACCATAGGGTGGGGGGTAGAACCCCGCATACTCTTGCCCCGGCTGCAGCGTCGCGCCGTACGGACCCAGTGAGAGAACTGTTTGCGCTGAGGTCGACGCCGCGAGTGACACAGCTTTGTGCATCACACCGTGCGCATCATCGGCACTGTAGCCGGCCTCGATGAGGGCGGGTACTGTGAGCTGATATCTGGCGTCAATTACGATCGGAGGAAGGTCCATCACTCGATCACCACCATGCAGGTACAAAATGGCAGTCGCTATAGCTGCAATCGTACCAGCCCCGACCGTGAATGACGGGTAAGATGGGTCCACGGGGTAGTCCACGGGGCAATCGCGAGACCGCGATCAATCACAGAGGCATAGAAATTAGAGACTCAGACTCACGTTGCCGTCTCCACGAGGTCTGCCCCAGCATCGGCGTAGCGCTCGTGCACTGTCCGAATTGCCGCCGGATCCCTGTCGACGAGCTCGCAGCCCCACAGGCGGGACGAGACGTCGTGGCCGAGCGTCTCGAGCGTGGTGCCCTGCTGTCAGTGGCGATATCGAGTGAGAGACATGATGATAGTGAGACGGGAGGCTGTGCGGAAGAAGGGGAGGAGGGACGGAGGGAAGGTCGCCAACGTCAACAAGAAACTCAAGGCCCGAGAACCCGGAGGCCCAAGCGTCCAGAGATCGAAAGCACCAGAGGCCCAAGCGTCACACGCGTTGACTGTGATGTTTGGAGAGCCCAAGGAGGGAATGCTGGATATGACATATCCGACCCACAACGAGGACGCAATCGGAGCGGATCACCGTAGAATACGTACCATTCCCCCGTCGAGCACAAGAATACTCATACTGATACGGCCGGTAAGAGGCAAGCGGTCAGGCGGATGATGAAAACAGAAGGACGGCAGAGTGATGGAGAAAGGAACGGTGGGAGGAAGGACAAGATTGTTTGGGTGTTTGGTCCGCAGCATGATGGCACCTCCATACCTGACAGCGCGGATATACCCGGCTTGCCCGATATCCGGCACACCAACATCCAAACAGAACGAGGAAGGTGGAGGAGGATCTAGTCGACGCGTTGTTGTTATACATAATGTGGCAACTCCAAGTACATCATCTATGGATACAAGCAGAGGCAAGCTTGTACAATATCTATCTACTATGGAGTCTAGATGGTAACGAGTGTCGGGGCCATGTACATATTACAACAGGAATGGGTACAGTGGCAAGGGGGGAGAGAAGCGAGAACGAGAGACGAAGCCAGCGCCAGTGAACTACCATGTTTCGGGGCAGTTCGAGAGGCGGAGCTTGAGCTCGGCGATCTGGGCGGGCGGCACATCCCCACGGTCGGTCGAGAGAGTGTAGGTACGGCCGTCGTGTTGCTCCCAGATCATGTGAGAGCCCCTCTGTCGTACAAGGCGCCAGTCGTTCTCCGTGAGAACCTTCTTGACGATACGAAACTTGACGGGTGATGCCATCTTGATCCAGAGTCGCGGGAGGGGTCCGATACGTAAGAGCTGGGGGGCGTAGGCGGGTTGATGCGAGGACGTGAGAATCGGGACAGGCGAGAAGCAGAGCAGCGACTGATTGCAGCAGGCTACAAAGCCAGCGTGTCTGCGAGACAGGTGGTGATGGGGGATGAGAGAAGACGAGATGTTTATATAGAGTAGAGGGTCGTGAATGGGAATGGAGAACGGGGGACGATAGATGCCGGTCGGAGACGGGATCATGGATGTTTACCTTGTTGCTTGTTGACTCAGTCAGTGTGTCGAAGTGTGGGTGCGAGCGCCTGGCGTCGGGGACTGGCACGCGTCGGTGTTGGGTTGCTTGAATGCGTCCATCCGACGTACAGCGCACACACAGTGACGCCGAGACACACACCTCGACTCCTCGGAAGCTGCGAGCGCGTTCGGTGTTGTGGTGAGTCACCGATTCATGCACCTCCGTTGTGAACAGAAGCGAAGGAATGACGCGTCAAGAACCGACACTGCTGCATGTCTGAGCAATGGGAGTGGCAGTGGGAGAAACATGCAGTGTAGCGATGCAATGTTGGTGATGGTATTGTGTTGTGACGTCCTGGGTGTCACATTTCCACCACAACCGGCTGCGAAATCGCGTGCCGGGTTCCAGAAATGCCCATCCCACGCGCTTATCTGGTTTTATCTGGTTTTAATGATTCAGTCACTCGCTTCGCATTGGTCATCGTCCTTTGTTATCTCTGAACGGTCGGAGAAAAAGAGCCTACAGCTGTTGAAGTATTGTTTCATCTTGTGGGGCTGCAAACGGTGACTCACCGTATGGTGGACGGCAATTGTATGTGTGAGAATATTGGGAATAGGAATCAATCAGTCTTCCTTCGTATCCCTTATGCCCCCACTTTCATCATCCCACTTTCGTTATCTGGATATACAGAACCCCTTGCCCAGGTGCGAGTAAGTGAGTCACCACACGCCGCGTGAGGTTCTAGAGACACGCGATTGGACAAAGTGGATCGGAGAATTGATACCTCACATGTCCCATTGTATGTGTTTGGTCAAAAATCTCCGCAGGTGAGCGTTTTTGAGGTTCAGAGCTTGAGATTGACCATGAGACAGTCAGGCTGTTCCGCACCCCGTTAAGAGTCCCGCCCGATGGGAGCACAGTCTGTTTTGGGCTGTTAACAATGGAAACAGTCAACATGTCAATGATCTCAGTCTACAAGAGACCCCGAGCACATCGCATCGAAAAAGTCAGTTGATCCATCACCACAACATACATTGAACGCAACTGCTCTCTGACCTGTAGTTGAATCTACAACACTGGAACCGTCCGCGGTAACCCGTTCGACTAGAGCTTGGACTGGCGCGCGAGATGCGCTTTGTACTTTGCCTGCACGATCTTTTTGATGTCCGCCTTGACGAGCTTGCCGTTGATGTTGCGCGCTGTGTGTAAGTACGTGTTCCACAAGAGGTGAGCAGGCACTCGCACTACGTCGTTGCTCGCTCAGGCGATGGAAACTCACGCAGGGGATCGTCCGAGATCCAGACAAAGACAGGGCGCGCATCCCTCCGCAACCGTGTGGTCGCTCCGGCGATAATGTCATCAGGAGTAGCCTTGGCTCCCGGGGCCAGGCTGACAGCGACAGCGACGAGCTCTCCAAGTACATCGTGCGGGACAGGGACAGAGGCCACCTCAGCAATACGGTTGTCCCGATAAATGGCGTTCTCAACTTCCTCGCTGGCGATGTTTTCGCCACCACGGATGATGATGTCCTTGACTGGATGTCAGAGAGGTCAAACACGGCTTCGCGCCACGGAACACTCACTGCGATCGGCAATGAACATGAATCCCTCCTCGTCAAGGTACCCAGCGTCTCCGGTGTCGAGCCATCCATCTTCAGTGACCGCCTCTTTGGTGGCCTCTGCCATGGTTAGCATAAATTGCGTGATGCTGTTACTTCAAGAGCACCCACTTTCGTTGCCGACATAGCATGTCATGATGTTGGGACCCTTCGCGAAGATCGTCCCCACAACACCAGGGGGACACTCCTTCTTGGTCGCCGGATCAACAATCTTGATGCCGCAAATAGGCACAGGGGGCCCACACGACTTGGGCTTGTCGACGTAGTCCTGACCGACGTTGGCGCAGTGCAGCACCGTCGTCTCCGTCATACCCCATCCGTGTGACCTGGCTGTCAACGTTTGTTCGCTTTTCGTCGTAAAGACTCACGGGATAGCATCGGGCCAACGGTCCTTCACGTCCTTGGCCAAACGTTCTTGTGGGGGCGCACCACCGTACGCGGCGGCACGAATCTGGTGGTCCTTGGGGAGGAGTCCGCTCTGGATGATTGCTGTGGCGATGGAGGGGACGCCACCGATAATGTTGACTTTGTGGTCGACCATCAGCTTAATGGCGTCCTTGACACTCCAGCGGCGCTGGAGGACGAGCTTCGAACCGTCGTTTATCCCTTTGACGAGCCAAGAAACACAGCCCGTGCCATGGAAAAAGGGGATGGAAAGCAGGCAGACGCTCTGTTCCTCGTTCGGTGCGAGCGCAACTTCGAGAATAGCCTTGAGCGGAAGACCCGTACGCATGGCAGAGCGGATGGGGGCTTAGGTTAGCAACGGAGGAGACAAACACTTACGGAGGAGGTACGAGGTGAGGTTGTGCAGGTTTGCGCGTTGGTTGGCCAGAACAGCCTTCGGGTAGCCGGTCGTGCCAGAAGTAAAGAAGATGGACGCATCCGAATCCGGGCCCAGGCTTTCGAGACCCTTGCCGTCAATGACGCCTTGGAGGACATCCTTCGGCACCTGGAGGTTCTTGAGATTGATTGTCTTGTGGTCAGTGATTGCTTCAATTGAAGACGCACCTTCATCCTGTTGCCCATCGGGTAGCGCGACACGTCCTGGAAGCTAAAGACGTTGTCACGGCCCAGCTTGGCAAGCGCCTCGTGGTGTTCGTACAGGAGCGCAGTCGAGACCGCGTCGGCGAGGATGATCTTGGGCTCCGAGATCTTGATGCAGTGAAGCATGTTGTCGATCTGAATCGCGCTGTTGACCATAACAGGCACCGCGCCGATCAGGTGGATAGCAACAAAGGAGACGGCCCAGCTGGACGGTTAGAAGCCTCCAGGCGCGGAACCACACGCGGTCACTTACCCGATAGTGTTGAACGCAACGATGGCGACACGGTCGCCAACATCAATGTCCTGCACGCGAAGCCAGGCGGCCAGCTTCTGAGACTGGGCAAGCACCTCGCGAAAAGTGACGCTTTCACGGTCATCGTACGCTCCGTACTGCGTGGGCGCGTTGATGAACTCGCGGTCCATGTACTTGGGAAAGGTCACATCGAGGAAAGCGCGATAGTGGGGGAATTGCTGAAGTGTTAGATAGACTCCACGATGCGAAAGCCGCCGACCTACGTTCTTCCACGAGAGCTGCTTCACGCCCTTGATGACGATCTCCTCGATCTCGAACATCGTGCCCGGCTGGCAGATCTGCCTGTCGCCTGTTGTGAGCTTAAGCCCCCGTGCGGAGCGCAGCGGCATGGCTACTCACATTCTGCGATAGAGAGCTTGGCCTTGGGAGTGGTTGAAGTAGCTGTCGTTGCCATGGTGGTCTATGGGGGATGTGCATCGCATCAACTAGGCAGCTGCGAGCTACTTATGGCCCACACGTTGACCTGCACATGGAAATGGATGTTGTCGTGCCGGACGAGGCCGATCGCCTGATGGGAAGCAAGTTCCCGGTACTAGAAGGGCCCGGTTGGAGTACCGCGGGGAAGAGGCCGAGAACCGACATGCTGCGCTGGGCTGGGCTGGGCTAGGCTTGGCTGCTGTTGATGCTGGGTCTCGTCGCGGTAACTGGGCATCTGGATATCTGGATGGCAGAGCAAGAGTGCAGACTCGCAGAACAAAGCTCAAGATGTGTCAGGTTCATCAAAGCTCGAGCTCATGTGACCACCAACAGTGGACGGAGCTGTCCGATCAATAAGCCGAATCCCGCGAACCCCAGACCCTCGGCGCCCGGAACCCCCCAGGCTAACCCGGTTTGCACACGACGCCATGTGCTGCGCATGCACATCACACATGCGGAAACGTCAAACTGTACGAAAAGGACAGGCCCCATATGCGTCAGCTCGTCGTTCTTGCATTTGTGTATTGTGTCGACGGCGTTTCTGACAATAGGGTTCTGTTCTCTGACATGTCCGTCCGCCTGGTTCCGCATCGGAAAGTCTGACAAGGGCTAACAAGGTTTGGCCATGAGCCAGCAGTTTCGGGTGGTCTGTCCACGCGATGGACCGCTCGACCGCTTGACGACGTCATCGCAACGAGAGGTAGTCGTAAACACTACTCTGTCGCTACCAGCTGCGAGACACTCCGCTCCGCGCTGTGGAGCACTAATCTACTTGGAAACCATACCAGCACGTTCCCAACAACGCGGCCAACCACAACCACTGTCACCCAGAAGGTTCCTTCTGGAGCTTTCGCACGGGTATGAGGGGCAACTGACGGGGAGTATATCATATACATCATCGCGGTGAAGACGACAAACAGCTGACACCGACCCACTCACATTTGTTCTGTAAACTCACCTACTACCTCGACCCACCATGAACATGCTTCACGCGACCGCCTCCGATCTCCGCCCCGTCCAGCCGCCCGTGGGCGTGTACCCCAGGCTGTGCGCGACCCAGCCCATCACGATGATGCTCAAGGAGAAGGCCTTCTCCCTCAGCGGGGTGAGTTTGGGTCCCACAGACCCGCTGGCCTGCAGCACTGACTCGGAAGGACTCGTTCAACATCATGGACACGACCACGGGACAGCCGCTGCTCAAGTGCAGCGGAAAGGCGCTCTCTCTGCACGACCGCAAGAGTAGGTGTGCATACCATGCGACCACTGACAGGCGCAGAGATCACCGACCTGCAGGGCCAGGTCCTCTTCAACCTCGCTGAGAAGCACTTTTCGCTCCACAAGACGTTTGTTGCGGAGGACGCGCAGGGCAAGGACGTTCTGCGTGTAAAGAAGAAGTGGTCTAGTAAGTTTAGGATCAGGCTCCTCATGTTTGTCCACAGACAGGCTAACCCCTCCAGTCGGTACCAAGATTGGGGCCGAGTACGAGCAGAACGGCCAGCAGACCCTCATCGAGCTCACGGGCGACTTCTGGGGCGGCAGCGCCAACATCCAGCTCGCGAACGGCACGATTCTCGCCCACGTACAGCGCAAGCTCTTGACCGGTGGCGAGCTCTTCGCGGATGCTCAGAGCGTGAGTCGAGGGAGTGGCTGAACGGGGAGGGAGTAGAGTCTAGGAGAGTCTTGAGAGGTTTGGCGGGGTGTAGTTTCAAGGTCACCTCCTTCGGAGGATGCTGTTGCGCGAAACTGTACGGAGAGCATTGCGCTGACTGGCAGTATGTGGTCTCAGTCGCGCCCGGTGTCGACATTGCGCTGGTTGCCGCCCTCTGCATCTGCTTCGACGAGGTCAAGAACGAGGAGTAAGCTGGGATCAATTGGCAAATTCGAGTCAGTAGCATAGCGAGATCAGTATCCACAAAAGAAGATGAACCGTTTCAGCGATGTTCACTGCCAGACTGATGAGAATGCAACAAGTGAGATAGAGGAGACGCGCCCAGATGAGGAGTTAGATACACGACACATAGCCTTGGCCTGCTGCGAAGGAATTGGGCCTGCCGTCGGCAAAAGATAAGGCGCCAGCACGGTTCTCCCATGATTCCTTGACGGCCATATCCGACACCTGTCATTCCACAATCTGCCCATCTGCCCACCACACGTCCAAATAATAACAAGCACAAGCATCCACGCGGTCCTTTCTCCTTCATTACTCTTCACCACTCCATCATGCTCACCGTCTCGTGTTCTGGAACACCGTATGAGGTGAGTTGTGTTTCGGAGAAGGGAACTCACCCACTCACGGCAGATTGGCCACCAGCATGGCTCGCAGGCGCGCGAGCAGGTGCTCGGCACGATGGCGTTCTACAAAGACTTCTTCATGCTGAAGGCCAAGCTTGAGTGGGAGCCTGTGTGCGCCGAGGCGGCGCGGTGGAAGCCCCTGCTGGAGCGGGATTACCCCCAGTATCTTGAGGAAATGCAGGGTGAGGAACCGTCAGGATCGGTCTAACGGCAGGTATTGCAGACGCGACGGCGCAGCCCCTCGAGTCGATTCTCGCACTCAACATCCGCACCGAGGTTGCCTTTGGCCTGTTTAGCGATGGCTGCACTTCTGTGGCGTTCAACAGCTCGTCATCCGCCTTCCTTGCGCAGAACTGGGACTGGAACACGGCCCAGACGCCGAATCTCATCAACCTCGCCATCTCAGCACCAGGTCGCCCCTCCATCGCTATCATTACCGAAGCGGGAATTATTGGAAAGATTGGCCTCTCCTCTGCTGGTGTGGGCGTCTGTCTGAATGCCATCGCGGCTCTCGGCGTCGACCACAACAAAATTCCAGTACACGTCGCCCTCCGCGCTGCACTTGACTGGTCGGCCGAGCTGGACGCCGCGGCCATCGCTCAACGCCTAGAGGAGCGCGGTGTCGCTTCTGCCGCACACATCCTTCTTGCAGATGAAAAACAGGCGTTTGGTCTCGAGTTCTCTGCGCCGGACTGCGTGGCGGTGGACACACTCAAGGTGCGCGGGGGCACGGCAGTGGTGCACTCGAACCACTACATCAAGGAGCACCCGGGGGTCAAGCTCAGTGCCAACTTCCTGGCCGACAGCCCCGAGCGCCTCAAGCGCATTGAGGAGCTGATCCGCTCCGACGAGGGACCCATCACCACTGGCGAGATCAAAACGTGGCTGTGTGACGAGCAGGGCTTCCCCGGGAGCATCTGCCGCGACGCCAAAGCGCCCAGTTCCAGTGCAACGCTGTTCAGCATCGTTATGGACCTCAAGAATAAGACAGCGACCGTTCGTGAGGGCAAGCCGATTGGGAATGGCGAGGTGTACACTCTGGCGCCGAAGTAGGGTTTGACGGTATTGTTCATAGTTGAGCTGCGTTGTATGAAGACTTTAGCGCGTCCACAGCTCTGGTAGCGGGCTGATCTACTCTCTGAGGGTAAAGTAACGGAGAGTCTTCTCTGATTCAGTCATACCCCTCAGCTCTGCGATATGCGAGGTTCTCAAGGGACACCTGTAGAACCGACATGGAGGGCAATACGAGTAAGCGCTCGTTGGGGTTACGCAGATGGCCGGTGGAGGTGGAGTTGGTGGCGAACATGGCAGTAACCCACATGGCTGCTCCTGCTTGAGGGCTTGAGGCTCCCACAAGCTGCGTAGTACAGTAAAACATCGCTACGAATACCCCCAACTCCTCCGTCCACACAGTCTTTCTCCACACCATGTGCTGAGCAAGCGAAACAACCGACAGAATACCCATCCTCATGTAGTCATATGATCATACAGTGTAGGAAGAAAATGCTACCGAGCTGTCAATTATCACTAAAAGTATGGTCCGAATTGTTCGGTGATCAAGTTGCTCGGTGATGGCCGATCAGGATCGGCCACACCGGCCACAGCCGGCCAAAAGGTACCCGATCTGCCCACACAAAATGTCGCCCTCCGCACGGCAAACGAGCGTATAAGCGTATCCATTCCACATACATTCCTACAAGGCCACAAGGTTGTTCTCAACGCAACAACACATCCTTCATCCATTCCCACTCACTCATTCACGCACTGTATCACGATGCCCTCCCTTACCACCGACGAGTGCTACGCGCATGCCAGCCGCTTTGAGGACCGCGTCGTCGTCATCACGGGCGCAGCGTCCGGCTTTGGCCGCGCGATGGCCATCGACTTTGTCAAGCAGGGCGCGCTCCTCGTCCTCGGCGATGTTGATATGAAGGGCCTCGAGCAGACCGCCGAGATGGTTAAGGAGGCTGCTGGCGCCATTGCCTCGTCTACGTGAGTATATAAGAGTAGGGGAACTAGTACACCGCTGGCATTTGAGCCTGGTCATAGTGTACCACACTTCAGCCTGCTCTCTATCGCTCGTTTCGGACAGTAACTGACAGCAAGCGCCTGTGTTACCCGCAAATGCGATGTCACCAGCTGGGAGGACCAGGTCGCGCTCTTCGAGCTTGGTGCCAAGACGTACGGCAACATTGACATTGTCCTTCCCAACGCCGGTACGTGTCCAGCTGTCGTTGCTCTGAAGTCGATCTTCGACGACCCTGCACAGCCGTCAGTGCTTCCCAACCCTGACGTTCCCTTCGGGACATGTATTCCGGCGTCAAGGACACCTCGCAGCCCTTCAAAAAGGTCACGACGGGGATCGAACCCGCGATCTCCTGATAAACGCTCAGAGTCGTAGTCAGACGCCGTACCATTTGGCCACGCGACCTGTGATGACGGCGTTCCGGAGGCCGTCTGCGGCGGCGCCGACAACGGCGGGATCGACGAGCAGCTCCGGCGACGGTCTAATGCTTTGACTTCGCGCTGACAGACAGGTGTCTCCGAGATCGGCCGCTTCGACCCCAGGCAGGAGGGCGACGCAACCAAGCTCACCAAGCCCAACCTCACGACGCTCGACATTGACCTCACCGGCGTGCTGTACACGACGCGCATCGCCCTGCACTACTTCATCAACGACAAGCGCTCGGACCCGGGACTCCGCGCCATTGTCTTCACCGGCTCGATGAGCACGTTCTACGGCTCGGACGGCGTCATGTACGGCGCTGCTAAGGCGTGAGTCTAAGAGAGCGAACTGCAGCTGATAGGCAGCGCCATCCTCGGTATCCAGAAGGGCATTGCTGCCGCTTGCAAGGAGCTCAAGGTCCGCGTTGCGACTGTCTGCCCCTACTTCTCGAGTAAGTATCAGCCATGTTCCCTTTCAGCGTTAACGTACCCAGAAACCAACATCATCGACAAGAACTTCGTTCACCCCAACCCGCGCCTTGGCTACGCCAAGGTCGAGGACGTCGTCGCGGCCTTCGTCACCGCCATCACCGACCCAGACCCCAAGACCGACTTTGGCTGCTACCTTATCCCCGACAAGAACGGCGTGTACCGCATGGGATCCACTGGCATGTTGTGAGTACGAGAAAGAGGCTCGAGTGTGGCGTGTACTGACGGACAGCATTGGCGCCGAGGCTGCGTACCGGATGAAGCCCAAGGCTGGTGCCAAGCTCTAGCATGGCACGGATTGATCAGAAGCAGGGATTTTGGGATGCAGCTTGTCTGTAACTAACTATTGTTGGACACTCGGGACAACAGGGAACGAGTGTACATAACACACACAGCTAACTGTACAACAATCAATATCTAAGACGCATAACTCATTGTCCGTGGCAATGAACTAATACAATCTAAGGATGGGGAGAAGGGGGAAGAGATACAGAAAGTGTAGATAACGCTGAAGCCACAGGAGAGGAGCTCAGTTTGATCTCCACAGGAGGCCGACTCGAGTCCTCGGACCGGTCTTGGCTTGTCTAAACAGCTGCTTGAGCTCAGTCCTCGGGCTCAGTCTTGATCTCGATCTCGGGCGACTGGGATGCCCGGTTCCAGTCTGGCGTCAGCTGGGCCTCACACGACACTCTTACTGCTGGGACCAGCCTCAGCGTTGGCCGAATCTGGGAATCAGCCACGCTCCAAGAAACCACCCACGATGGCGGCCCGGAGTCTCGGCCTCGGGCGACTCCGGCTCGGTCTCGGCCTTTGGCGACTCGGGCTCAGTATTGACCTGAGGTGATTCCGGCTCCCTCTTGACGCGCTTCGCGGTCGACCCCGAGGCTTTCGAGGGGCTATACTGTCAGTGTACTCCGCGCACCAACCCACCTCTTGCGCTTAGTCGCCTTGGTTGAAGGTCTGTCGTCAGCATTAAACTGACAGGGACCACTTACGTTTTCTTCTTGGCATTATCCCTCTTGGTCTTTCCAGCTTTCTCGCGCGCCGAAATCGCCTCGTTAATCGCAACGCACCAGTCCCTCACAGAGTCCATCTTGGCAGACACCTCGTCGCGCTTTCGGGTGTCGTACGCCAGCTGGTCGGCTACGATACGCGCGTGTTCCTCGTCGGCGTGGGGCAGCACTTCGAGTTGGTTGATGCTGTCCCTCAGCCGGTTGAGGTGCGTCTGAAGGCGGTCGTGCTCAATCTCCTTGTCGTCGAGTTGCTTTCGGAGTTGGCCTGGGGTTAGTCTTGTAAAATGGAATGGGCATCCAGGTTTGGTGATGAGCCTAAGGGGGCTTGTAGCTGGTGGGCAGACGGCTCCATCGGTTCCGGACTGGGCTCGACCGCAAGGACTCACGGATCTCCAGGGTCTCGAGGCGTTCGGCCTCTTCGAGTTCCTGGCGGCGGGACTCCTCGTTGCGCCTAGCTTCTTCGGCTGCATTGTGCGCAATGCGGGCGGAACGGCGGGGTGGCATGTTGGTCACTGGGTGTGGTATGGTTGAAGTGGTAGTGTTGTGGATCAGGTCCTATGTGGATAAGAGCGAATATTGTGGTTGATGGGAGAGCCGGTCGGTCCAGAGAGAGGCTGTTAAATAGTGTGAAAGTCGACATCGGGATGAGCTTGCGCAAAGAGTAGATAATGCTCGAGAGAGAAGGACAAAGGTGAGGGCGGTGACAGTATTGTGTGGTGTACAAAAGGCCATCACGACCGCTGCTGATGGGCCGTAGACACCATCAACAAGCAACTTCAGTAGTGCTGACGGTGGCAAACACACACACCGAGAGAATGCTCGTCACCATTGATCCTTCACTGCGTTGGGGTGGCGTAGGCATACATATAGAGAGAACAAAGAAGTTGGAAGTGAGTGAGACAAACATGAGCTGGTTTATGACACAAACAATACACACAACAGTCACCGCCTTTCAATCTGTTAGTTATCACGTCGCGTCGGCCCAGCATGAGCGGAGGAAGGCAGGTAGACATGAGTGGACGTAAACAATGAGAAACCGAGTGCCACCGTTACGAGGGCATGTCGAGGGGTCCGATGTTATCGCCGTTTGAGTTGCTACAATGTGCATCCGCATTGTTGCACTACCAAACCTTGCCCCTGTCAAAATGTCGCCCAGTCGCAGTGGGAGAACAAACATAAAGTTGACGAGTCCATGGTGATTGTTGTACACCACCACGGAGTTTGTCTGAGTGGTTCCACACACCTGTTTCGGTCCACAAAGCCCCTTCTCAAACTGAGTAGCGCAGTCAGTTCCTTCGTGAAGTGATGCGTTCATTAAAAAATGAGGGGGTAAGAGACACATCCGTGGCATTCTGAGTGAGACGTCCCACACATATGTATTCGCGTTCGACGCGGTAAGGGGTGTTGTCAGACCTCGGTATGCGGCCAAGCTGTGCCTAAGCCACAGCAGATATTCTCCTCTCTGCAACGCTGATACCCACACAGATCCTGTCGGCATTCCACTGACATCTGCAGGTGAAGCACATACATGACCTGCACGGACAATTTCTCACCGAAAGCTGTTTCAAGTGGGAGGTTGAAGCTATTCAGCAAGGCATGGATAGTGCCAGCTACTCAAACACCTCCAGCTTCCCCTGCCCAGTCCGCCACGCCTGTCCAACAAGCCACGCCGCGCCGTCTCGGTACGCACACCGCATCCCACCACCGCGGGGGCTAAGCTGGCGCGCCTCGAGTACCACGTCGCTTAGGTCCGCCGCCGCGTCTCGGCCCAGAAGGGCTGCCACGTCCGCGCGACCGCCGCCCGATGGGGAGAGGTAGTAGCCCGTCAGAACCGAATGTGCTGAGCCGGTCTGATGTCAGATGAGCACTAGGAAAGATGGTCTAGTAGTCGGTAATCTCCGGCATTCCCAGGTAATTGCACTCACAGACGTGTCCTCGTCAAGCCCTATCACAGGAATAAACACGCGCGAGTTGACGCGCACGGCACCATTTTCAGTCCCGACAAGCTGAGTCAGGATCGTGACAGCGTTAAGTTCGCCCTGCTGTCAGTCCTTGTCATCTACTGCCTCTCACGAGCGATTTGGGGGCCACTTTGAGCGCCTTGAGATCCACTGTCCCAGGAATCTGCACAACAGCGCTGCGCGACCCGTACTCGTAGGTCGCTACGCGAAGGATTTCATCTTCCTGCAAGCCAGTGGCCTTGCAGATGTGCGGCGTGAGCGTGTCGCGGGCAGCCGCGTCAACAGTAGTCGGGGTAATGGGGAGGCTGAAGCCGATCCGTGCGCCCTGTCCGCGCTCGCCCTCGAGAACAGCACTCAGCTCCCCACGCACGGGATGTACGAACGTCGCGCGCGTGGAGGACGAGTGGAGGAGATTAAAGACGACCCACGACGCCGCCAGCGTACCGTGTCCGCAGAGCGGCAGTTCCTGAGGTCAGCCATCGGGAACGGTGATCACACACCCTCTGTCGGGCGTTTGTTGTCTTCCCGGACGTGCGCCAACGCGTCACGTCCGGCGCCACTCGGCTCATTATCGCATCCACTTACCCCCGCACCGGTATACCACCTAATTTCATAGGTCGGCCGCTCGTCGCTGTTGTCTTTGTGCGGCACGAGAAACACGGTAGCGGGGAGGTTGAAGTCGGCTGAGAGGGCGATCTTGTACGGTTCGTCGGTGGCGCGTGCGTCGCCCCGCGGGAAGAGCACAACTGCCGCTTGCGAGCCGGCGTGCGGCGTCGCGGTGAAGACGTTCACGAGGTGGTACGAGAGCTGGCTCGCCATGATGGCATGTAGCGAATCAGCATGGGATTGTTTGCGTTGTCTGAAGATGTGAGGTGGGCAGCGCGTGTCGTCATTGTCGAATCTTGGGAAGCAAAGAGCCCGGGGGGTTCAACAGCTCGGTTCAACAGCTCAGTCCTAGTATTGAAGTCAAACCGACAAGTGATTGTTCGCCATCCGGCCGAGAGAATTACATTAATCCACATCTGCATATCTACTGTATGTAAACTGTAGCCCGATGAACGGAGCACTCCGGATCTTGAGCCGGCACTGGGATGCATAAAAGCCTTTGCTACATCCTGCACCGGCTCTGCGCCTGAAGACACCTGAAGGTCCGTTCCTATCGTCCTGGTGCCCTTGCGGAGTTTTGGACAAACCCTATCGCGGCCGAAGGTGCCGTTGAGGAAAGAGACCGAACGTTTATGTCAGACACTTACGGCAGTGACCAAATGCCAAGGAACAAACCGCGGGCTCAGATTTCTTGCTCCTCTGGTGTGCGGCGGTTAGAGACCCCTTATCGTCAGCGAGCCCTCGTGTCTCCGTAACGACCAGCAACGATCCTGAGTGTGTCATGGCTCATACTTTGTTTTCCAGGACACGGACAAATGTCCTCGTTCCTTGCCATCCTATTGCTGGATTGCGATTGTTTCTCCACCGGCTCGTTGGAGCGCTGTGAATGCCAGACGGGAACCGGCCGGGGTGTCTTGAAAAAGGAACGGGCGTGACGGGACGACATCTGTCTCATCGACATTGGAGCCCCCGCCGGGGTGTGGGCAAACCCTCATCGCTCAGAGTGTGGCGTTGCGACCCGCAATTCCAGAATAGAAAACTCTCCGTGACGGGTTGGACAGCAATGCGTGAAACTTGGAAGTGGCAGCAGCCGACGGGTTCGTAGAAGGTCAGCTAAGGCCATAGGGCGTAGAAAAAGTGTCAGGAAAGCTCACCACACAAAACCAGTACTGTCAAATGGGATGCGGAGCACTGCCGGTCGGCATTGTTATGTGCGAACTGTTCCTGAGCAACCTGAACCCTCCAGTCCCTCATGTCCCGACTCTGGAACTTGTGTGATCTTCGCTTGCACCTCACTGGCGCTAATAAGGGTTCCACGGCCGCATCAATTCTCGACAACCTCGCTAGCCGAGGCAAGAACACACGGCACATTGAAACAGCATCCACACCACTAAGGGTTATCACTCCCCGTCAATCTTATTATGCCTCTACCCTGGAAGCGCCTGGAGTTTTACCCACAGCATCAGCCGCGCATCAGCCGCTGCCTCGGATTGTGAACCCCCAATGAACGTTGCCAAAGTCTGCGGGCCGCGGCAAACTACGTCCACTCCAGGGTGTTAGTATCGGGGTTCCGAGGGCCCTGTCGTCTGTACAATAAGATTACAAATGATTTACCTATGATCGACAGGCGCTGCGGCCAAAGATCTGCGGGTGGCTTGTGAGGCAGATCTTTCTTCGACGGACAAGCAAAGCCTCTTTGGATTTCCACAGTCCCCACAGCTGAAATCCAGTCTGGCAGCCCATGCGGGATCTCGGGCACTGTTTGAGCATAACTTAGGCAGAGTAGACCTACGCACAACATACCAACTGTAGCAGGGCTACACCGAGGCTCCGAGGCACGCTGTTCCATGCCGCCGTCGTGCCTGTCGAAGTCTCTCCTGATCTCCTTCTTGGCAGCTTTGAGAGACCTCTAAACCAACCCCGTGTAATAAAAGTGCGTAATGAAAGGGGAGCTCCTCTTGGCCCCCGATTATTGCCCAGCTCCACAACGTGACCCAGTCCCCAGCGATACCCACCAAGTGCCTACAGTTCAGGCCAGGTCCGCGATCTGCCGGTACCTCACAAGCTTTCGACTTTGAAACTAGATGTTGTTCGACATCCACCATTCCTTCGAGTCAACAAACAACAAGATGGCACCACGGAGAGGTGCCGATTCCGCAAGTTGGGAGGTCGACGCCGATAAGCCCAAGCCCGTCGGAGAGACACGCGTGCGGCGGAGCTTTGCGTCCAAAGAGCTAGTCATGCGTGAGTTCTGCCTCATCTGAGAGAGAAAAAAAGGCTGGTCCGGTCTCGCCACCAGCAAAATCGGATCCGACGGAGTGTCCACAAGTGTTCATGCCTTTTCGTGAAACAGCTGCGGGGCAGAGAGTGTCAGTGACTAACTTTGCAGGACCGGACAAGGGTGTGGACACTGTGCACGACATCATGCTGTATGCAGGACGGACATGGGGGAACAAGAAGGCGTTTGGCTGGCGGGAGGTCCTGGAAGTCCACCACGACCTCCCATCACCGAGTTCAAGCACGAGCACATACAGCGGAACCACTGGGAGCACGTCCACGAGCAAGTCAACGACCAAGAACCAGGAGCGATATCGTCTCTCTCCGTACAAGTGGATGAGCTGTCTCGAGGCGTTGCAGGAGGCGCGTGATCTGGGCAGTGGGCTGCGGGAGCTTGGAGCCGGGAGGCGGGTTGCGGGCACGTCACGTAACTTCTTCGCGATGTACGGCGCTTCATCGTGAGTGCGACGAAACAGGTGTTTCGCCTGCTGTTACGACTTCCGCGGCTAACACATCAGAATCAATTGGATGATGATGGCCCAGGCATGTGCTTTCAATGCCGTTCCTATTTGCACGCTATACAACACGCTTCCCGCTGAAAGTCTGGGAAAGCTGTTGTGTGAATGTGCAGCGCGCGCTATCTACACCAACGCCGAGCTGCTACCCAACGTCGAGCGCGTCATTGCCAAAACTCCCATTACCCTCATTGTCTATGACGGAGAAGCCGACCGAAGCACACTCGAAAGCTTCAGCTGGTGTAAACACCTCGAGATTATTCACATTGATGAACTCCGCAAAGTCGGTCGCGATCACCCGTACCAGGCCGAGCGCTCGAATCGTGACGACGTCTACTGCTGCATGTACACGAGTGGCGGTGGTGAGTGTCGGCAACTGGTTCACTCGCAGGGCAACGCTGACCATGTCACAGCCGGCAAACCGAAGGGTGCACTTCTCACTCATGGAAACATTTGTGCTGCAGGTGGGGTGACCGATACGGTTCAGATTCCAGGGCGGATATGCTAACTCTTCTCAGTCGGCTCGGTGAAGATTTTGATGGGCGAGTACCTGGCGAAGGAGGAATGCTACCTTGCGTTCCTACCACAAGCGCACATCCTCGAATTCGTGGTCGAGATGACCTTCATCACCATTGGGCTGCCCATCGCGTACGGCCGGTTAAAGACGTTGACGAACGCTGGTGTGCAGGGCTGCAAGAACGATATTCAGGAGGCACGGCCGGTAGGTTACATAGATCTAACCCCTCCTGATTCGATGCTAACTCATCACAGTCAATTATGGTCGGCGTACCTCAAGTATGGGAGCTGATCCGCAAAGGCATTACCTCCAAGGTCGAAGATTCCGGCACGTTGAAGAAGTCCGTCTTCAACTTTGCTGTCAAGGCCAAGAGTCGGGCGATCGAAAAGTCGATCCCGGGTGTCGCCGGTGTCGCCGACGCTCTGGTATTCAAACAGGTTCAGCAGTCCACAGGCGGCCGCCTGCGTACTCTCTTCAACGGTGGATCCGCCCTTGCACGTTCCACGCAGACCTTCCTCAGTGCCGCCCTTGTCAAGATGATCCAAGGCTATGGCGTGACAGAAGGCACGGCAATGGCATGCATACTCCACCCACAGTGGACGACGTACGGCTCTGTCGGTGGTCCGGTTCCTGGTGCCGAGATTAAGCTGGTCGACAGGCCCGAAGAGGGTCTCGGGTACTATTCCACCAACGATCCTCCACAAGGCGAGGTATACGTCCGCGGGCCTGCCGTCTTCAAGGGCTACTTCAACCGGCCGCATTTGGACATGGAGGCGTTCACCCAAGACCGATGGTTCAAGACTGGCGACATTGGCCAGTTCAACAAGGACGGCACGCTGTCCATTATTGACCGCATTCGCAACCACGTCGGCCTCGCTGGAGGACGGTTTATTGCCCTGGAGCGCCTGGAGGCCATCTACAAGTGCTGCACGTTTGTCCAGAACGGCTGCGTGATCGCGTATCCCAACCATCACAACCCGGCCATGATCGTAGTCGCCCATCCTGTCAACCTCCCAAAGTTTGCGCGCAAGAACGGCATTATTCCTCTTACCGACGAGCTGGAGGAGCTGACAGAGAACCACCGCTTGGCGGAGCTCTGCCTTGCCGAGCTGAACAATGTAGCTAGGCGCGAAGGTCTCAAGGGCGCTGAGCTTCTTGAATCCATCATCCTAGCCACTGACGAGTGGTCCCCGGAAACCGGCTTTTTAACCGCGGCGCAGAGTGAGTTGTGTGCCCTCCCATGATCCCTCCGTGAGCACTACTAACGGTACTCAGAACCCAAGCGCCCATATATCGAGCAGTTCTATACGCCACTGATCGAGAAGGTCTACAAGCCTCCACGTGTACCTCCGCCGCGTGTTATTCAGGAGCTGTTCCCCATGCCACCGACTCACAACATCATGGCCCGTTAATCACGAACACGACTAGGATAGCGGGGCAGACGACGCCAATCCTAAACTATTTCGAAGGTTCTTTACGCACGCACAGTATTAGCCGAAAGCCATGGGTCCTCGATCCCCATCGGCTGGACGGATGTGCGCTTCTTATCGACCAAACACGAAATTCAACACCGTATACACTATACACGACTTAATTCTTCCTTTTTATCTTTGGGTTTGCGTGACTGAAGGGTACCTTGATGATCACTTTGTACACATACACAGAAATTGCGTCGCATGTCAATGTTGTGAGTTTCGGTCGTTTGAGCTGTAAAGAAAGACGTAGGGTCAGCCGTCAATGGCACCAGTGTGTTGAGTGGGAGGCAAGCATGGGAATCGTGCCGAGACCGTTGGAACGTTGCTCATACAGTAGCTTACTTCGCACTGCCCCACTACTTTTAATTCAACTGTGTTCACTGCCGTCTTCCTCGATCACGTCAACGGGGTAAGGACTGCCTTCTTGTACGCGGGTCGGGTCTTGAGCCTCTCATACCAAGCGCGGAGATGAGGCGTGGTGTCCGGACGCTCGATGTCCATTTCGAACCAGGCGTAGATGAAGCACCCGAGCGGGATATCACCGATGCCAAACTCGTTGCCGCTGAGGTATGGCTGCTTAGCGAGCGTGGCCTCGGGGATTGCCAGAAGGGCCGACACGTTATCGATGCCTTGCTTGATTTCGTCAAGGTTTCGCTGCTCGGGGGCGGTGCGCACCATCCCCCAAAACACCGGACGGAACTTTGGGCCGAACGTCGTAGAGGTCCAATCCATCCACTTGTCTCCGTCCGCTCGCTGGCGCGCGTCCGTCGGCCAGAGCTGTGCATTCGCGGACGAATACTGCTCGGCAAGGTAGCGGACGATAGCATTAGATTCCCACAACACGAATGATCCGTCCTGAATCGTCGGAATCACTTGGTTTGGGTTGAGAGCGTGGTACTCGGGTGTGGCGAGGCCGCCGTACGGCCCTCCGACAATGACGGACTCGAATGGAAGCCCGAGCTCGTGGGCGATCCACAGCGCCTTCTTGACGTTGGTAGAGTTGGTTCGGCCCCATATCTTTAGATTGGTCCTCATGATTGCACTGTCGAGATCTACCCTTGCAGCTGAAACCGATGGATGCGAACAAAAGGCGAAACAAGAAACACAAAGTGCGATTAACGATGTGGGATTCTGAACGGGGTGTGTGCTCGAGGGCGATGAGAGGGATGGCAAACGTGTGATTACGATCACGACTGAATGTCTCCTTTGTTAGTAGCCGATGGCCGGACCGATGGCCAGGGTTCTGGTGGGCAAGCTCACCTGGCTGGGACGGAGATAGAAGCTATTTCCCGCTAGTTCCGGGCTCTCCAAACACTGCGGCTTGGGGCCCCGCAAACTCGCATCTTATCTGTCGGGCGCGGAGATCTCAAAAGGCCATCTTGCTTCGTATTCATCCCCTTTACCCTTCGCAGAAACGAGTCTAGTCGCCCCGACCAAGAGCAGCTTCATACAATGTCTCTATATTATCCGCCTGAAGGTACCAGGGAACCGAAGGAGAACTCATCTTCTGCGGTCTGATCTGGGTGTTCCGTAATGTACCGGGACCGATAGGGAGGCAAGGGCACGACGCTTACCATCTAGAGAATGACAAAGCTTCGGTGACAGATGAGCCAGTTGTCCGAAATGAAGCACAGCAGCAGAGATACTTTCGCTGCCTTTGTCAGAAGTCCGGTGGACCTCTTCGCGTCTGCTTTGCTATCACCAAGGAACTGATGAACATTACCTCACTGTCCTTATCGTAACCGTGGTCAAGCCGACATAGGTCGCACCAACATCAAAGTTCGTCGCAGCGTTACATCAGAACACCAAGTTTTCGCGCATCCGTCACCCTGTCTTTGTAACTCCCGAAGCGTTTCGGGTGGAGAGCTTCTCACTGTTATGTATTGTCACGGGGCGGCGTAGAGGATACCTTACGGCGTACTCGGGACCAGTGTCCCAAGAACGCAAAGCTGACATCTGGATAACATCTGTCTGTGACCCTGTGTCTCGGATGCTTGTATGAGATACCGTATCTTGTCCTCACGAACCTTGCCGGTGCCTATGCCCGGAAGACTAAACCTTATCTACACCTGACCCCCCGGACTTCGAAGAACAGACGAACAGCTCCGTTGTTCTGCACACGGGTGTTCCGTTGCTCATCGGGTTTCCGCTTCCACAACACTGTGCATGCTTGTTATGCAGTAAAAGTATGCAGTATGAGATGACGCCCGCTTGCTTACTTACACACATACCCCCACTCTATATCCTATTACTATGGCACACTCAACACCCTGTCTAGCGGGCAGTCCTGTTCTTCAAGATGGGAATGTTCACACTTTTCGTTATCCTTGTCATTGTTCGGGGAAATTTCGTTCTGGCTGGAAGTATCCGCGCAGCAGTTACGGCGCTGCTCCGCAAGCGCGATGCTGTGGTCGTCGGCATGACGACCGTGCTTTGTCCACCGCCGGATGCGGCGTCCGTAGGCGAGAAGAAGGAAGGGTACTGGGGTGAAGACAATGGCGATGAAGCCCGCAAGGCTTGACGCCCAATTGATCCCCAGTGCGTCGTACATGTCTAATGTGAACAATGGGAGAACTGACTGTCAGCAAGACAAGGTTTCGGAATGGCTTGAAAATACTCACTAGCACCGATCAGCGATCGAACGACGGTGGCACCGGCCATGACGCTGGCTGCGGTGGGGAGATACGCGTCGACGAGGTAATTCTGCGCGGCGAGGAATACGAGCACCATGCCACCCCCAAAGGGGATCGTGGCGAGGAGGCAGATAATCCATGGAATCTTGGCGGGTACACAGGTCCACGCAAAGATAAGAAGACCGATTCTACGCCGTCAGTAATGCAGGAGTTCTCCAAAATTACTCACGGCATTAACACAGCCCCGATACATGCGGAGGGGAGGCGCGTCTCCGGCGCCATGTATCCCGTCTTCTTGAGCTGGCGGGCGTATACTGGGTTACCGAACCAGATCATATAGGCCAGCGCAAGGTTACATCCGATGGAGGTGCCGAGGAAGGCCAGCGCCGAGAGTCCAGGGCTCCAGTGCCGCACAGTCTGGAAGACAAGCGGGAATGAGGTGAATTGCATCTGATGGTGAGCTTGGAGAATGGAACAGTAAACACAGGCGCACGTACGTAGAGAATGCCAAAGACGCAAGCCATGCTAGAACGATTAGTACCACTCCCGGTGAGTCTCATGGCGACTACTCACTAAAGACACAGGATAAACACGATGGGCTCCGTGAAGAGGAGGATATACGGCACCTTGAGCTGGGAAATGATGAGCTCGCGCAGGTTGAACGGCTTGACGGCATCGCGTTCCGAGCGGTACACCCTGCCTGTCGACTCGGAGAGGAGCGTTGCGCGGCGGCGGAGAAGAATCGGGTGGTATGTCTCCGGCAGCCAGATGAAATGGAAAATGGAGATGAAGGCGGCGAAGAAGGCAGCGACGGCCGCAACCCAGCGCCAATTCGCTGCTGTCCCCAGAAATCCACCGACAATCGGTCCGATGACAGGACCGAGCCATGGCATGGCACCGAACACACCCATCGCCAGACCACGCTGGTCGGCCTCGAACATGTCCGAGATAATCCCACCTGCGTTCGTCATGGTGCTGCAGCCAAACACTCCGGCAAAAAAGCGAAACACCAGTAGTGCATTCAGCGTCCTGGCACCACACACGGCGCTGTCAAACACCACGAATGGGACGAGCGACACGACGTATACCCAACGCCGACCAAAGACCTGTGGGTGTGTCAGCTGCTGACTTTTATTCTCAAGGCCACGATTACGCTGGCACTTACCTCAGAACCTGGACCCCAAAGGAACGGCCCAAGAACGAACCCGAGAATGTAAATCGATGTCACTGCGTGTCAGCCGCTTCCAGGTTGTATGAATAACACCGGCATCCACCGCAGAACCAGTCTCGGCGATGCGGTCATCGGGCACGGATGACCTTGTCGGATTAGACCGAAACTCTTTTCACAACCACCATTGTCGCAGTTCTTTCATGCGGCGGTCCCCACTGTTAGCGGGCATCTTGCAGGATGTCCTGCAGAAGTGGTCTATCCGTGCCTCTGGTGCATGCACGTAAGCCACAGGATGAGACAACGTGAAGCGGAGATCGACCCATCGTCCGACTCGACCGTTCGGACAAGGCCGAGATGCTTGATAATATGATGCTGCATCACGGGCACTTTGTGGTTGGTGCCTGTGCCGCCCCCAGGAGCCCCAGCCGCTAATTGCCGAGCGCCATCCGATGTTCGATGGCGTCTTCGCGCACGGGGACTCGTCTCGCAAAATTATGCAACACTCACCCAAGATGTACTCCATGTTGTTGTGGCCTGGGAACGACGCCTTGACGCTGATGATCGCTGCCGAGAGAATGGAACTTCCCATCGTCACGGCGAGAGTACCGCATGCAGCTGGAGTGTGAGCGTCCGGAGCGTCCACGGGCGAGATTTCAGTGGAGGCGATGCCAAACCGTGATAGTGGCCATCGCTCCGCACTTGCAACCCGGTGGAACAGCCACTTACCCATAATCGTGATGCCCCACTTGTACAGCGTCGGCCAGCGCATCGGGTTCTCCAGATCGTCCTCCGGCAGCCAGGTGACGATGTAAGGTTCCTCCTCGGTCCCGGCGCCGCGATACGGATGGCTCGCGACGCGAGTCCATGCCGTCGGGTTCTTCCGCCACGGTCGTTTCGGCAGTGTAAAGTCGGGAGTGCCGTCGCCGCGCTCGACGTCCATCTCGAGCTTGTCGCGTTTATCCCGGTCGCGCTCCGTGTCTCCGTCGATTGATCTGTCCCCCATGGCAGCCATTGTGGTAGTCGAGGCAGTCGAGGCGAGCGAACTCGGCTCGGTCATGTTGGGCACAAAATTGCCGTCCACTGGTAAATGTTCAAGTGTTAGAAGCTAACATCTTTCGATCTCCCAAAGTATCGCACCATCTCGTCGCGCTCCCGACCCATACTCCGCCTATTCCTATGCAGTGGGACTTTGTTGCTGTTGTTCCGAGTGGCTGTTGCCCGCTGGATGTACCTGAGGTCTGGCCCTTCCACACTATGCCGAGGTGCCGAGCACACGGCCATATCCGAAGCCCACTGGAACATATGGGCTGAGTGGAGTTGGGTCGGGAACGCGGCGACCATTCACGTGTCCAACTTTGCCGGTCTGGCCGGCCATAGTGGGTTGGGTTGACCGGCCAGACCTGCACTTTTGGATCGGAACGCATGTTATCATATCAGAAGGAATGCGCGATTCGCAGCAACTGTGTGAACAAACATGTGGGTCTTCAGGTGGTGACAGGGTCACCCATAGTATGAATCTTGTGTACAACTCCGAAACTTGCTATCAATAATCTCGTTAAGGCCCTATGTAGCCCCACTTACCCCACCTGTCGTACCCCCAATTGTTCCCACTCTTCCATTCCCTGTAGTGCTCGTCACACTCAGCCATCAGCTCATCATCGCCGTCATCGTATCCGTAATCATCCTCTTGCAGCTCCTCGTCGTATCCGGTCTCATTGTCGGACATGTCGTCGTCGTAGCTAATTACATCTTCTTGAAGTTCGTCCTCGATGCCGTGCGATCCACTATCGGAAGGAGTGTGGGAATAGTGCTGATCGCCGCCATTGTCGGAGAAGTAACCGCGGTCGCTGTCCTCGTAATGCTCCTCGCTAGCGTAATCCATCGGCCATTCCATCTCAGAATCCAATGGTTCCGACTTCATGTTTGATTGGCTTATTGACGTCTCGCGAGATTCCTGTTTGGGGCGCCCTTTCGGGGTTGTTGACTTCTTGGGCGCCGGCTTGGACGGGGCGGTTTTACTTGTTGGTGGACCGCTCTGAGGAAGCCCGCCAGAAACGAGGAGCTCCGTCATGGCCCCAAGGAGAGACAGTCCCGTAGGAACAGCTACGGACACGGGAGCAGAGACACGCAAGACGTCGTTATCAAGACGGACGGTGGCGAACGACCTGCCATCGAGGATGATTGCGTCGCTCCAACCTCGACTGTGCATGGCATAGAATAACTGATATCAGCTTTGTCTCTCAAGATCACGTACTTGTAGACCTATCTGGACGACATCAGTCTCGCCTTCAGGTTCGCCATTGCGGACCCAGATCCGGAGACCAGTCTTGTTACGCATATCACTTCCAACCTTGCCGCCATGCTGAACGGCACGGATCAGAGCAGCAAACAGCTTTTCGTGCACAGTCAAAAGCCCGGCATTCGCGCCGCCAGCGACTAGGGCGGAATCATGGAAAATGGGGCAGTGATCCAGAGGCGCAGCAGCCCATGCGCGGTTGCCCCAAATGACTCCCCCTTTCCATACTTTGGCAGTAGTTAGAAGGGAGGCAACGGCGCCCGTTATTCCACGCGGGTCGTTCAAACTTTTAACTCCGTCAAGAGCAGCCGAGACTGCCTTGGGAGCAGCACAGTCGGCTGCCAGTCGGGATGTGAGACTCGCCACAAGCTCGCGATGGTCTTTCGTTCCGTCCAGAAAAGTGAGGCGTGGACTCCCTGATGTGGGAGGAGGAATCGCAGCACAGATCCGATCGTTACGGGACTTTGCGACGCGCCAAGCACGTGCTGGAGGATCGTTAGCTCACAACCAAGGGTCCACAACACACCAGGTACAGGCTCAAGAGATGCGCCGACGGAGAAGAGCGCCTCGTGCACAGATCGAGACTTGATGCGCTTCGCACCACCGGCCGGGGCTTTGGCACTAGCTTTCGACGCAGCGGTGGAAGTTGTCGCTTTGGCTTTAGTAGGAGTAGTCTTGGGGGTGGTTGGCTTTTTGGATGGTGTTGTTGATTTGGCTGTAGTGGATGCTGCCTTCCCCTTCGCTGTGCTCGTGCTGCCCTTTGCCGACGCCACAGATGGTGATTTGGACTTGGCGGTCGCGTTCTTGCCCCAGTTCGGCGTGAGGCCGGGCTTGAGACGGGCTTTAGGCGTCGGGTGCGCACTCGACTTCGCCTTCGGAGTCGGGGATTTCGTGCTTGCCGTCGCACTCTTGGTAGTCTTGGGAGACTTGGCCTTCTGCGACGACGTGCTCCCTCCAGCGGTTGGATCGGCGTTGGGCTTGTTGAGGACCTTCCTGGGCGGCTGGCAGCCTGTTGACTTTCTGGCTGTTTGTTTCCCTCGCCTTGGCTGTGGGTTAAACATGATTGCGGGTGCGTGCCGGCTTTAGAATGTGATGCACACGGATGTGTTAGGAGCCGCTGTAATGTTGAGAGAACACTGGATGATGGTGAGAACAGTCTCTGAATGCTTTGAAACGATCCTGTTTGCATGTTTGTCTGATAGGCGGGGAAGACGATCAAGGCGACGATCACGCTCAGCCATTGACGACGACGACGGTTGACTCAACCACCGTCAACCCTCCACCAACGTCAACGTTCACCAGACGATTCTGGCTGATCTGGCTAGTCTGATTGCCGTCCGTTGGTGGTTCCTGACGGTCGTGCCGCGGGGCCCCACGGGATACCAATTTCGGCATGGTCGATAACGTTTGATATCTCGGGAATCTCCTGCGCAACGTCCGCAACAACCGTGACGCAACCCAATTTGAAGTACTAGCGGGGATTTTCAGCCTGACGACAAGGTTGCCACGCTCAGCGGAACAGTCGTGCCGTCAGAGCTTCAAGGATGGTACCACATAAAGGGCAATCACAACACACTACTCTGCATCGGCGAACAAACGACGGCGTGATTAAACACACTACATTAACACCATCGCTGAAATCAACCTACTCAAACGTCCACGGACACACTTGTTCTCTTCTCTTCCACCTTCTGAATGTATGATAAATCGAGCTGGCTCTACTGCTTAACGGTGGCGAGACCGTGGGGACGCATCTGGATGCCAGGGATGAGACGGTTGAAGTCGACCTGGAAGCGCGTGTCGGGGTACAGGGTGCCGTCGGGACGGACGTGGAGGCAGCGGACGACGTGGTCGCCGTTGAGGTGGAGCTTGCCAAAGCCGTCAAAGTCGACGAAGTAGCCGGCAGTAACGAAGCGGTCGCCGTAGAGCTGGCCGAGATGGGGGCCGGCGTAGCGGGGCATGGCGAGGTTCTGGATCAGGCGGGGGTAGGCAGGGACGGTGACGTCGAAGACGGCGATGCCCGAGTAGAAGCCCGACTTGCCGGTCCACTTGTCGTTCTTGGACGCGTAGGGAATGTAGAAGCGCGTGTCGTCCGGCGAGATCTGCATCATCTGCGAGTCGATGGGGAAGAACCTCTGGAGGTGGGGAGGAACAATGAGCTTGGTGAGGTCGATGGCCAGCTGAGCAACGCGAGTGCCAACGTTGAAGTAGTAGATCTTCCCGTTGCCCGTACCACCGACGTAGCCCATACCGACCGAGGACCGGTGGAAGAGCTTGGTGTCCATAGTGCCGGTTCCCTTGGGGAAGCGGAAGTTGAAGAGAATGCGCATCTGCGAGAGGTCCCAGACACGAACGGTGTCGCGGAGCACAGGGTCGCCGGGGGCGCTGTTCAGCGCCGTAGAGGCATCGAGGAAGTCGGAGCTGACAAACAGGTTGAGGTCCTCACGGACAGCAACACCGTGAGGGTTGTACTCCCTGTCGGGGATGGGCTCTCCAGGGCGAGGGTACTCCTGGAGGATGCGGCCCTCGCTGTCGATCCTGGCCACACGGCCACCGGTACCGCCGTTCTTGTTACCCATCTCACTGAGGATGAAGGTGTTGTCCTGCAGAGGAATAAAGTCATCGTGGACGGCACCCGCGATACCGGCCGTGGAACGAATAAACTGGGGGTGGGCGGGGTCCGAAAGGTCGAACACGAAGATGTCGTTCTGGCGCTTGAGGAACGAGAAGAAGCCACCGCAGAGGAGACGCTTCTTGTCGACAGAGAGACCACAGTGGTGGGGCTCGTTACCGGAGGTACCAACATCGACCTGGGAGACAATTCGGCCGTAGCTGGGGCTGTCGCGCTTGAAGTCGAGCGTCACAAGGCGGTCGGGGGCACGACGACCCTCAACACCAGACCAGACGTAAAGGTACTCGCCGGGCGTGGAACCCCAGTCTGGGCCGGCGGCGGCGGGATCACCGCCAACGATGCTCAGAGGCGGAGCATTGTTCGCAAGCGACGCAGCCTGCGCTTCGGGATCAATGTCAGTGGGGCGGGGAGCGCCGATGGTGGGAGCGATGGCGCCTGTCGGACCGAATGCAACATCGAGAGGAACCGGAGTGGTCGGCAGTGGCACTGCCCCGTTGGCATTCGCGGTCACTTCGTCAAGTGGGGCTTGTCTCACCTGCAGCGCAGGCGCCGCCGGTGCCGCGACTGCCGTCCATGGAAGGGCGAGGGTTGCGAGGAGTGCTGACTGCCACATGTCTTCATATCAGTATTGGGCTGGTCAAGGGTACTCACTAGCTGCGGATCAGCAAGTGGCTTACGGGTCGAGTAGTGGTTGAGGCACCTGATGTGTGGCGGTGTTGTCTTGATACGTCGGCCCGGCAGTGGGGACCAGGTCGGTGGGGGCGAGGTTGACAATTGGCGCTCTTTGAGAAGGAGACAAAGCGGTTCTTCTTAAATACAATCGGAAAGGCCTCAACCGCCATCCTTCCCGTTGAACAAACACCCGTGTCACAGGCCCCAGATGCCGTCCTCCGGTTCCTGCTCCTGGTCGTCACGGATGACTGGGGGTCCAACGGCACACTGCCTCTGGTCTCGATGTTGTCATGTGCGATGCGGGCGACGCCTGTTGCCCAGCTGCCCAACGACTGCCGAACAACAGTGAGATTGTCCCCCATGGTTCTCGGCGTGTGTGGGGTTGTTGTGGTATCGCCAAGTGTTGTTGGACCACTGCCGTTATTCCGCCCAACCAAACTCATTCTCTCCCCGAAACTCCCGATCTCAGCAGTTACCGAACGTTCTGCACGGCTTATACGTCAAGGTTTCATACCTCGAGGGTCGCGTGTGTACGCGGTCGGGGGGGTTGGCCCACAACGCATTGGATCGATGACCGAGTGATGATGGCACGGTTGCCACAACTCGTGAAATGTACAATTACTACCACGGGGAGCGGTCCTGCCAGGTACGGGTCTGTCGTTTCAGCTGATGTGGAGGAATGCCTACCGGATCCTTATCGTCTGGGCCGGGTTCCCATGACACGACAACAACAACAGTGCGCCGTGCCTGGAATGCGCCAGGATACGAACGGTGGGTTAATCGGATCCAACTGGCTAGGTTGACTAGTGGGTGGTTCCGGGCAGCAAGTTCAGATGACGTAAATGGTGTAAACAACCACGGGCTCGTGTCGTTTCTGGGGACCGTCACGGGCGGCTTGGCGGTTGTTGCGTCCTTGGACGATGACGCGGCGTAGAGAACGGGTGCAAAGGATCTTTGATCGTGGACCCTTTGGTGCCCTTGACACCGGAGACTTTAGACAGTATTCAAGCATCTCGGGCCGGCCGGGTCCATCTCTAACAAACCTATTCGGATCGGGCGAAGTGCCCCCCAAGGACGCATGACAACACCTCCAGTGAACCGGGTTGTCGGACAGTGTTGGTGGATGCATGCCCCGCGACAGCCGCCTCCCGCGCCGCCAGGATGCCACTCGGGACCGACTCGGCATCCATGATCAACGTGCAAGATGACTTCTTCGGGCCCGCGCTGACGTCGGCCGCTGTCGTCAAGCCGTGTAAAAGCTGTGGAGCTGCCGATCCCCGGTCGTTGAGATGACCTCCGCTGGTACTCTTGCTCACAACAATCGTCACTTGCCATCCACGCTCTCAAGATGATTCTGCACAATGCTCCGACCTGGAGGGCCATAGGGAGGATCGCTCCACTTCGGAATGAGGTGGCTAGTCCGAGTCTCCGAAGACTGGATCTCAGCTCATCACTACTTCCCATGCCAATGCTCTCTTTGACGGCACGGGAACGATAGTGAAGCTACAGATCCGGCATTTGCAGGTCATGAGGTCAATGATGAGAACCGTTTGGGTCTTCAACAACAACGAGGTCGTGTTTTTATCGTTGAGGTCATTCTGGACGCTACCTATAACGGCATCAGGATCAGGCACCCTGGTCGAGTAGTATAGCCCAACATCGGTCACGACGCTCTACTGAGAGGGCAACGATTACAATGCTCAGCGACAGTGTGGGCCGTCGGCCGTCGATGGCCTCTTGAAACCCAGAATACAACTCTGGGCGACGGTCCGGTTTGAGTTGGCGACCAAGGGACAGATCCATGGCTTCGATGACCCCAATTCTGTTGGTCAGTAACCCCATACATGAGAGGACCGTGAGCAGAGCTAGTGCCCGAAACACGTGCAGAGCCTCGTCAGGTCTTAGAGGCCCAGAATGCAGTCGAGGCGGGTTACACATTAGCTGCAACGGCTTTTCAAAGGCCGTTTCCTCGGAAATGCGTCGTGACCGCCTGGCCAAAGCACCGATGGCATCGGTTTGGGACCGTAAAGATTATTCTTGTCCC
The DNA here is from genome assembly GCA_001599015.1 of Apiotrichum domesticum. NCBI lineage: Eukaryota > Fungi > Basidiomycota > Tremellomycetes > Trichosporonales > Trichosporonaceae > Apiotrichum > Apiotrichum domesticum. Next base: position 29,951 of record BCFW01000007.1, on the reverse strand, counting down.
TTTCGGAAGCGAGCATCCACCAGCCGTGTACACCGTAGCAGGTCAGTATGGAGGACAATGTTCGGCTCATTCCAGTAGGTTGGGCTGGTACCGGCAGATCTTCCACATCGGGACAAAAATCAAGCTTTGATCTCTATTATCTCGTAAACGCGTCCTTTGGCGGTGTTGGTGAAGAAGGTTGCCTAGTGTGAGAGTCACGCGCAGATTTCGAGGGCAGGAACCCGGTTGTCAACCTACAAGCACTCGTGGGACGGGAACAGAGCATGAAGCGAACAAGCATTGCATGTATCGCGGGCCAGACCGGGGATGACGCAGTAGGTTCTCCCGCTCTTGTCGCAAGGTGGTTGTGTCGGGCATCTCAAAAGTGCTACTCTCCCATCTGCAGCATCCACGTGGACGAGGTCATCGTGTTGCGATACTCTTCAAGGGAAGGCCATTGAATGGTCTGTATCAATCTTTGTGCTTTGCCGACCGGTGTCAAGCAGCCAAGGATGTCTAGCACGGCGGTCGAGATTTTGATCTGGTTGCGTTTGCTCGGGTCGGGTGCCGGTGGAAACCTATCGTCCTCAAAGCGTTTCGGAATCCATGGAGGCCAGCTCTCAGTGTCTACAAGTTGCCAAACTGTTCCATGCGGGAGCGTACCCGCAATCATCTCACAGAGGCGGTCGAGAAATTGGCTGCGGTTACCACAGGGATCGACAATTGTTAGAGGCGACAGGTGTTCTAGTCGAGTAAACAGCATGGTTACCTTGCGAGGTCTGTCCTCACTTGTACACATTAACCACAATGGAAGTAACTCGATGAATTGTTGAGGGTCGTTTGGATGGTAGCGAAAATTCAAAACAACGTCTGTTCCACTTTTGAGCCAAGGGATTTTAAGTCTCGAGTCCTCTCCGATACAGATATCAGCTTCTTTCAAGGACAGGTCCATCACGATGATAATGTCGCGTGCCACTGTGGGCGGGACGTAGTTGCAATTGTGGTTGAGAAGACGAATCATCCGCAAGGCGGGCAGACGCGAGATAATGTCGCGCACATCCGCTATTCGATGGTATGTTCGCACTCTGCTTCGAAAGCACCCGTCGCAAGAGTTCGGCGAGCGATGTTTCTTCTTGCTGTCCGGTAATTTCTCAATATCGACAACTCGAACCTGCTCTGCGAGATGGGCTTTCTTATACCATCCTCGAGGTAGAACGACGTCACAAGTGCCAGGAACCTGCGATCTGCCGGCCACTCTCTTCCCAATGACGATATGGGTGCCAACGAGCAGTTTGTCCACCTGGTCACGCACATGTTTGGCGGTACGTCGAAGGGTGATCAGCACTTGATTCGATGCGTATGCGAGAATCGCTGCCCAGATGTGTGGAAAGAGAGTGTGATCGATTGATACAGCAACGGCACTGTGAGACTGCATGTCAGCACAAATGCCTGGTCACTGTGGAGGTCGCGGTGAATTACTGACTCCTGAGGCATCTTGAGCCCCGTCTTCGGTGAAACGAAGCGAAGGGAACGGGCGGAAAGGAAATTTAGCAACATCGTTCCGGTCGCGCAGTGTTACATCTTGAGCGAGTGCATCTAACGTCCATCGATTACGTTTCGGCGGCATTGGCAGAGCGTTGCAGTAGTCTAGCAACAATCTATGACGAAGTGGTTCCAATATATACCGATGGTACGAAGGGTGAAGGGGAAGGAAATAGAGTCACAAGCTTATGCACTCTATCGTGTCGCGCGGGTTGGGATTGATGGTAACGAGCAAGCACTGTATGATGACGAGTAGAGAGTTGATTGCGTGGAGAGAACGAGAGTCAAGCGAGTCGAGCGAGTCTTGGACGGTGGCGTATTTGCATTCCCTGCGTGTGCATGGGATGCGACCATTTGACCATTCCACGAAGGGGTGGGGCCCCGGACAGACATTCAACTTTTGACGTGTTACGTCGTCGTCGTTCCTCTGGTTGCGAGCACATCTCGACCACAAGACATCCTCGATACCACCAGTCCGCATTCAATCAGTCGCATCCCACCCCTTCATTCTCTTCGATTCACCATCCGCTCCGCTGCTGGTTCTTTCCGGAGCAGCAGACGCTTTATCAACTGGTTCATGTCCGAACGTCTTTCGACTCTTCTTCGGAAAATACCAGAGTGGTTTAACCCGGGTTGCAACGGCTCCCGCGCCGCAACCGTTTTCGCGGTCATCATCGGTATATTTATGCTCCGTGATGCGTGTGGGATTATACATGCGATCATAGCCACTCGGGAAGCCACCAGCGGCGATGGTGACGCCGAGGACTTGATTATCGCCACCTTCTTCGCACCCGCGTTTGAACTTCTTCGCTATGCCATCTACCTGGCACCGACATTCCTTCTTTTGGCAGCGTTCCGCAGGGCTCGTATTCTCGAAGGTTATCTTCGGCTAGGAACCAACGAGCTGGATCTAGGGCTGCCGGAAGAGGAGGAACAGAATGCCGAGGATGGAGGGGAATCAGCACCTCGGCGACGCTCACCGCTGCGACGACTCTTTAACGTGTGGCTCCGGTTTCTCTACCGTTCCCCGAGTCGACTTAGCCTTCCTCGTGAAGCCATCGAGGCTCCGCTAGTCTTCCTGATGTTTGCATTCTCTGTCCGGGACGTCGTGGTCATATGGCACGCGGCCGTGTCACTCCCAGATAAGGAGAGCAGGATCATGTGGAGAGTCGCTCGGGCTGTCCTGGTTCTCTTCGTTCTTTGCCCGGTCATCGCGTTTTCGATCGCTCTGAGGGTGTTTGGGGCTACATCTCAGTCGGACGAGGAGCAGCAAGGCGAAGAAATCGAACTGGATCACGAGGAAGCAGAACGGCGTCAGCGCCGTTTAAGCGAGGCTCGAGACAGACGGGACCGCGTTCTTGCAGCTATTGCGGCGGCTGGTCGACGAGGACAAGCACCAGCAACGTACACCCCCATCCCTCAAGGTCATCCATCATAGATTATAAGTGAGTACTCTGTGGAGCGGAGCTGATGCCGCAGTTCATCTACTGTACATCTGTATGCACAAGGGTCCACCAGGCGGGCCAAAGCCGGGAGATTATTGTACCGAGTCTGCTGAATCTTGTCTCGGGGATGCTTGAGTACGGCGGTTGGGCAGTAGCAACGTGGCAGTGGATAAGTGGAATTGGTCCAGGAGCGATGGCGTTCGAGGCGTGGAGGCGCGCGGCGTCCACCAGTGACCGTGAGCCGTTGCACGGCGTCGACGCCACCTTCTCGCCCCTCCTCACCATCACGTTCAGCCTCGAGTGGTGCCTCATGCTCCAGTTAGTGCAACCCAGCCTACAGATTTCACTCACCGTCTAACCTGGGCTCTCCTAAACTAATCGCCCCGGTTTCCTAGCAGTAGTGTTTCCAGAGCGACGCAGCGCCCAACCGCAAATGTCTTCCGCGCTCGGCGGCCGGACGCCCAAGTGACCTACCCATCACAATCACCGGACGGCCCGACCCGTCACTCAAATTTCTGACGCAACCGAGCGCCGAAGGCGTCGACGGGGCCGTGTTGACCACACTGATCCATCCGAAAAGCAACGGATCGGCGTGTTCACACTGTGTTGCGCACAAACTCCGTCCATTCCTTGTCGACATACCCCGACATTCCTGTGGAACTCAGTATCGAGACTGGACGCTCTTGCAGTTCGCAGTTCGCAGTCGGGCCATCACGATAACAAAGACGTCTGAGGAACATTAACGAGCGGACGGCGACCGCTACGGCGTGCATTCCGAATACGTGACAGACAATGAAGTGCACAAGCTGACCGGCTGCCGACCGGCTCCTCTGGCCCCAGTGACCATGCCAGTGGACGCCATTTTGTTTGCGATTGAGATCGGAAGATCGAGAGTGGGGGAACGAATCAGGATTGGGTCCTCGCCTCTGGTCAACACTGCCTGTTGCCTGTGACTTCATTCCGCGACAGTGCTGTACCCATTCCCGCAAATGCAACAGATCAGTCCACAACGGTGTGGCACGGGCACAGCGTTCTGAATCAAAATGCCACAGGCTCCAGGACGCCAAGCGAATCAAACCCCGAGACCCCAACCTTGCATGTATCAGTGAATTAATTTCAGGCGGGTGCATTGCGTGGCCTGCGTTGCCGATGCGACGCCCGTGCCACTGATATGCGCGGAACGTGCCTCGGCCTTCATATGTCCGCAGTGCATCCGCGGTCAGGTGAAACAGAGAGCGAGATTACACAAGCCGGGCCGGCGGGTGGCGAGCCCAGCGCTGCTCTTCTTATATCCTGGGTGCCCGGGGATGGCCCGGAAAACAGTAATGCGCAGCTGACAGTGGCAGCGATGCGGCAACCTCCACTTCACGGCATGAACGAATGCATCTCCGATGACCGATTGGTACTGGTGCTCTGGCGAGATTATCGATCTAAGCCCAGGCTGGCGCACTGTTTGACGGAGGACACGGAGCCGGTGCCCCGACGCACTGATACCCTGGCCGGCCGTTGTGTATCGCGGCCGTGATTCGCTGAATACCCGGATACTGAAACCTTGTTTTAATCAACCCTGGGTGACTGCGACCAGACCCGCAGATGAAGAGGGGCAAAGTGCCCCGGCCCTTTGCCATGCTTCTCATGGATCTCTAATTTCTGGCTGCGGATTCGAGACGTTGCCTTGGTTACATTCTCTCTGCCAGGGCCATCGAGAGCTTGCTGGACATGTGAGAGGTGGAGGCTCCTGATGTGTGTGATGTACAGAAGCAACCTTGAGAAACGGTCGCTTCTGTCACCAACTGACACTTGCAAAGCGTTGTACACAAAAAATCGCTTCGCACCTGCTGAACTTGTATGTACTGTATGCATGGTATTGTGCGCTTTCAACCTGACAAGTAAACCAGCGGGCTGGGCAAGAGACGCTTGGGGTCTTGTGCCCAGCTGACGTCAAAGCAACTCAGGGCTGAGTTGAGTGCCTTGGTGTCGCCGGTGGCTGATAGGAGGGAGTGCGGCAGCGGCGAGTGCAGCTTGCAGCGGCCAGTGCGGTTTTGCCGCCGCGTACGACGCCCACCTGGGAAGGGCGGGACCCGGCTTTGGTGCATAATCGAAGGTGGGGCTCGGTTGCGGTCTTTGCGGCAGCTGCGCGCGTCGTATACTGTATGTCGGCCATCACATGCCCACAACATCTAAGGGCGCCGAGCCACATCTCGGCATTCCTTGTACCGCTCGCGGACGTGCCGTGCGTCCCCCGCATTCTGCCCCAGTTCCCCAAGTAGGCTGCAAGGGGCCCCCGACATTGGATCGCGGGGCCGGGGACTCCGACTCAACAGAGCGACTCCGGTTCCACGGCAAACTCTGTGCCTTGCAAGAGCACGGTGAGGCAGTGGGGAGGAGGGAGGAGAGTTAAAAAGCACAGGACACGAAGACGAGTCGTTTTTTTCTCCCTCAAGCAACTCAGGACTGTCTGTCTACCGCGCCAGCTCGTGGAATCACTCATCTCGACACCTCACTATCACACCGGCTGGACCACACTGCAGCACCACCTCGAAACAAAAACCACGATGAACGACGCGGACTACTCGCGCTCCAGCCTCGAGAAGGAAAATGGCCAGGTTCACCAGGTTGACATCGCCGACCATGCGCCCCCGGTCCACGATGATAAGCTCCTCCGCAAGACGCTCTTCAAGCTCGACTGCATCATCCTCACGACCGTGACATGGTTGTACCTCATGAACTTCCTGGACCGCGCCAACATCGGTAACGCCAAGGCCGCGGGCCTCTTGACCGACTTGGGCATGAACTCGCACCAGTACTCGGTCGCATTGACAATCACCTATGTGCCGTACATTGTGGCAGAGTTCCCGTTGACCATGCTCATCAAAATCCTGTGCGTAGCTTGGTAGACCGCCATCATTAACAATGCGCTGACACTCCAGTGGCCCTAACATTCTTATTCCCATGCTCGTCGTCAGCTGGGGTATTGTGACCACCTTCCAGGGCTTTGTCACCAGCTACTCGGGCCTTCTTGCTACCCGTTTCTTCCTGGGTGCCTGCGAGGGTGCCCTGCTCCCCTCCGCGATTGCCTACCTGTCCATGTTCTACCGTCGCAGGGACCTCGCCAAGCGCATCGCCTTCTTCTTCTGTGCAACCTCGCTTGCTGGCGCCTTCTCCGGTCTGCTTGCCGCAGCGCTGCTCAACATGGACGGCCTCGGCGGCAAGAAGGGTTGGGCCTGGATTTTCATCATTGAGGGTCTCCTGACTGTTGTCTCCGGCGTCGTCGCCTACTTTACCCTCGCACGCTCTCCTGCCACGGCCAAGTTCCTTAACGAGAAGGAGAAGGCCAACCTCATTGCCGCCCTCGACGCCGACCGCCCGGCGGCAGAGGACCACGGACCCATGACCGCTCGTGAGGTTATCAGCACCTTCTCTTCCCCCCACATGTGGCTGCTCTGCGTTCAGCTCTTCGCATCGGGCACCCTCCTGTTCTCGATGGCCTACTTTGCTCCCACCATCGTCGGCGGGCTCGGCTACAAGGGCACTGCCATCCAGCTTATGTCGGTCCCCCCCTACGCTGTGTCGGCTGTGTTCTCCCTCGCCTGCTGCTACATCTCGGACCACAGCGGCCACCGTGGCATCTTCGCTGCCATTGCCGGCCTCATCTCCGGTGCCGGATACCTCATGTTCCTCGTCAGCAAGGACAAGCACGTGCTCTATGGCTCGCTCTTCCTCATGATCATCGGCGCCTACACCTCGGCTCCTATCCTCTCCACCTGGATGCCGAACAACCTCGCCCCCTTCTACCGCCGCACGACAGGAGTCGTCATGGGCTTTGTCTTCACCAACTGCGGTGGTATCCTCTCCACCTGGCTCTTCCCTGCCAAGGAGGCACCCCGCTACCACCGCGGTACCTCGGTGCTCCTCGCCCTCTCGATGTGCATCCCCGTCTTCGCCATGATCAACGTGGCACACGTCTACTTTGTCAACAAGCGCCGCCAGAGGCTGCTCGACAGCGGACACACCGACGACCACCAGTCTGGCCAGCTCGGTGACCGCAGTGTTCACTTCAAGATGATTCTCTAAGAAATTGCATTGGTCTCTCCGAGTTTGTTTTGGGATGTGGGTAGGGTTATAGAATCAGTATCAGTGGGTAGTTCAGTAGCATCGTGTTCAAAAGAAGTACTAGGGCAGTAATGATATCAGACGTTGTAGAGACATGGGAGACATGAAATAGTGGAGCATTTTATCACACGAGCAAATGAAAAGCAATGGAAAAGCGGTCCGAAGAAAACGAAAACAACGGAATGCAATCTCGGCCCTCGGAAGTGTCTCCACGAGACCTGTGGATCAATTTGGCGATATTTGGCGATATTGGCACAGGTACATGCGTGGACGATAAGCGAGTCGGGGTGCAGCGCTCCACAGACAGTGGTAGTGACCGATACCACTGCATCATCGGTGCACAAACTCTCCCGCATGCACTTGGGAGACGTCAGAGTGCGGGTACTTAGAATGCAAAGTAAAGTACAAAGACAGAGCGCGCAGAGCGCGATTGAAACAGTCTCGCCGATCGCCGGTGACTGGGAGTGATCGTGTCATCGTTGATCATAATCGCCACCTCGGGCTGTGACAGAAACTGCCACAAACAAGTTTCATACTCACTTCTGCGACCTTGACTGTTCAAAACATCCCCTCCGAAGACGTTTCGCATATTGGATACGCTCCCAGAAGGGCGGCAGAGACTGTAGTTGTAGTACTCGTCGGAGGAGCCACGATACTTAAATCGGTCCGGAGAACAATAGTCAAAGGTCGGCTTGGGAAGGACATAAACAATTCAAGACATCGGGTGAGCTCAATGATTGCAACTCTGCTGCACATGGTGATCCTTCACGAGCTTGGATAGAGCCAAACCGCAACACTGCAACGCCTGGCAAGAGGGGGACTTGTTGCTGTTTGTCGGGAAGTGGCGATGATGTCGGGTTGCCACAAACAAAGGCTGTTCTGTTGAGAAGAAGGGGAAAACAGTGATACAAGGAAAACAGAGATATGGTGTGCATGCAGTGTAAACCAAATGGAATGTTTAATGTAGACCCGATTCTAAAATACATCCGGGGGCAAGGCTGTGGCAGATCAGTCGCCGCTGCCTGCACTGATGGGGGGTCTGGCAAGGAGAAATGTTGTGCCACTGAGCGCGAGACTCGACTTTCGCATTGTGATCATTCTCGATCAACAGCCCCTTCAATCAACAACCCCTTCAATCAACAACCCCCCTTCGATTCGGCCTCAGTCATGAGAGCGATCTCATGTGCATCCTGTGCACATGAGCTCGCCCAACCGCAATTCTACTACCCTCGCACAAAACGCAACATGATTTGTGTCAGCGAACAGAGGAATGTGTTCGTGATCAAGGATTTCTGATGTGTATTCAGTGCAAGTTCAGGTGCGAGACATTGACAAGTTGTTGACGCCAGACATATCAACTCGTGTTGCGAGCGTCGATGCGTCCTGCTCGTTGACGAGAAGAGTACAAATAGGCCAGCTATCGGGGCTGGAGGTTATCCTCACTTACAACTCTTACCTCTTTGAACACACTCTCAGCATCAACACGCTCTTCACACCAACCAACTCCACGATGCCCCGTGCCAAGATCAACAAGACTCCAGCCCAGGATGGAGAGTCCATCCCCGCCACACCTACTCCAGCCTCTCGCAAGAGGAAGGCACCCTCGAAGACCCCCACCCCAGCGCAGTCCCAGGTGGAGTCCCCTAAGGACGCGAACTATTCCCCGATTACGCCCAGCAACAGTCTCCCAGCTAAGAAGAGGAAGACGACGAAGAAGGCTTCGAATAAGACATCCTCGGTGGCAGCGGCTGTGCCCCCCGCCAAGGTCACGGCTGAGGCCCAGGGTACGGCTGCGGCCCAGGAACTTGCGGCACGAACAGTTGCCTGTAACGCGACTACTTCCATGGTCTCTGGGCCGTTGGAACATGCCGGCTCCGACCTTGGGCTCTCGGCGACTGAGACGTCGGACATTGAGCTCTCTAGCACAGAAGTCTCCGACGAGGCTGGAGATTCCCGCAACTCTGCCCCCGTCGAACGTGAGCAACACCCGCGCAACGTACGCAACACAGGTCCCGATCGCCTCCTCCTTCTGGCCCACGCTGCCCAGTACGTCGAGGTGGTCAGCCACAGGGGCACCCTCGGGATCCAGTGGGCGCAAAACGGTAAGTCACCCCCGCGATTGGGCACAACGGATGGGGCTGACGCATGTAGAGACTACCAACCTCAATCTACTGGCCGAAGTAGCTGATAGGGCATCGGCCCTTCAGCAGCGCGGCGTTCCCCTCTCTACCTTCATTGCCGCCCTGTGCCCTGATCTCATCGCGCCCCGCCAGCTCAGTCCGGACGTAGATGAGGACTTCATGGACGGAACCTCTTAACAGGCTACATACAGTACTGTCCTCTCTGCTTTGTGGCAAATTCTTCCGTAACGAAATCGACAATCCGTCAACGACGTGAATCAGTGACTTGTTAGCTATTAGAGCTCTCGCTCCATCATCACTGTATTATAGATTTAGATATGTATGAATATTGTTTACGGCCAATGATACGCGACCAGAGCTCAGCTCCATGGCCGCATCTTCTGGACCAGGTCGCGCGCCTTGCCGCCTCCAAAAAATCCCTCCTTGTCCTTCTTACGCTCAGAGCGCTCGCGTTCAATGCGCATGCCAAACCGACGCTTTGGAGCGTCAGGCTTGGATTGTGTCGGGGAGGCCCAGGTGGACTGGTCGTAGTTGGTGGACGAGGCGGCGGCGCTGCTGTTTTGACCGACGCGGATGAATGACTGGTGGCGGCTCTGCAGGCTGCCGGACATTGAGCTCTGGCCCGAGCGGGAACTCAGTGACATTGACCGTGAGCTCATTGACGGTGCACTGGTGGAAAGTACTGTCGGGGTGACGGAGAGTCGATGCTCGTTTGGTGCCCGAACCGGTGCTAGGGTGTACGGAGAGGGAGAGGCCGTGCGGTGGTGGTCACTGGAAGATTCCTCCAGAGGGGCAGCCGTTGACGAGCCGGATATGGACGCGCTGCCAGAAATGGAAGGGGTGGATCGGGCTCGTGGGGACAATGCCACGCCGTCAAATCCCCGCTGCAGCCAGTTTCTGCCTGGGGTGAAGTCTGTGAGTGTCGTCCGACTATTGAAACGACAGAGTGTCCCGTCCAAATCGATGACCACTTCATCATCGTCGAGAACTACACCAGAGATTGTTGATTGACGAGGCGAAGCCACCACACATCGCACGGTTCCATCATTGTCCAGGACGGTGTCATCGTCGAGAACCACGCCGGTTGATGCGGATGCCCGGGGCTCCGATACCATGCGCTGTACCACAGACCCGTGATTGTCCACCGTCGTTTCGTCATCGAGAACCACACCGGATGATTCAGATGCGCAAGGCGGTCGTGGGCGAACAGAACCATCATTGCCCAAGACTGTGTCGTCGTCGAGAACAACCCCGGTTGATTCCGCTCGGCGGGGAGGCCGCGGCCCTTCCGAGCTGACATTACTTATGACGGTTTCGTCGTCGAGAACAACTCCGGTCGATTCAGATCTGCGAGGCGGTCGCGGCCCCACAGAACCGTCGTTGCTCACGACCGTCTCGTCATCGAGAACGAAACCTCTGGATTCCGATCGCGGAGGTGGTCGTGGCCGTACAGAACCATCGTTGCTTACGACCGTCTCGTCATCGAGAACAACACCTCTGGATTCTGATCGCGGAGGTGGCCGTGGCCGTACAGAGCCGTCGTTGCTCACGACCGTCTCGTCATCAAGAATGACACCTCTAGATTCCGAGCGGGGTAGTGGTCGCGGCCGTAATAAACCATCATTGCCGCAGATTGTCTCGTCGTCGAGGACGAAGCCCATCGAGGTAGCGGGACGGGACGGGGGCAGCGGAATCGTTCGTGGCTGGACGGACCCAGGGTTGTCTACGACCGTCTTGTCGTCAAGGACTATACTCGAGGATGCAGGTGTGCGCGGCTGTTGTACCATTCGCGGCTGAACGGACCCGTTGTTGTCGACCACAAATTCGTCTTCGAGAACCACACCGGTTGATTCAGATCTGCGAGGTGGTCGTCGGACGGAACCGTCATTCCCCAAGACTGTGTCATCGTCGAGGACTACGCCGGTCGATGTAGCTGTGCGGGGCTGCGGTACAGTTCGCGTCTGGACAGACCCGTCGTTTCCGACGACGGTGTCGTCGTCGAGTACAATCCCAGAGGAGTGGGATCGGGCGATGAACTGGCTCGAGAGTCGTACTGACCTCCGGTTTGGCATAGGTTTCTTCCCTGGCGCCGGTGAGACAAGGCCAGAGTCGTTCCTGGGCATGCCCCCTGCCGCGGTGGTTTCTGCCGGTTGCTTGGCCTCGGGTGGCATCTTTGCCGAAGACTCTGTCTCTGAGATCCAGACACCGTCGTCGTCCTGCGAGGCTCCACGGCGTACGCTGGTGGAGAGGGATGCCCGTTTTCGGTGACTTCGCTGCTTGGGGCTTCGCGGGGTATGCCGCGCATTAGGGTTCGGTGGTGGGCTCTTGGGCGGGGGTTGCAGGGGCGGAAGCTTGCGCGTGCCTACCCGGATGCTCGATTGTCTGCGAGGTGAGGGCAGTGGCGAGAGTGTGTCTAGAATGGGCGGCAATGGCGAGAGACACAGCGGGGGAGGGGCGCGTGATGTGGACCGACCCGGCTGGTTTGATGGAGGCGTCGCGAGTGGGGACATGGGCGGGGTGCAGCTGGTGCTGCTCATCAGCATGGAGGACGAGGTTGAGAGCAGCGATTCTGGGCGGCAACGATCCTCCGTTTTCTCCGACATGTCCTGTTGGTCGCGATCGTAAGAGGAAATTTCAAGGGAATGGCGTTCTTCAATGGCGTCGAGTCCGCGTCCGCGACAGCGACGGCTGGGCCAAGGATGATGTCGGGGATCGGAACGGTGGTCGTCCTGCATGAGCAGGGCGATCATGCCGTTGAAATCGTCGAACGACATCGGAGAAGGGGGCTGGCACAGCCCACAGTGGTCGGGTGTGTATCTCGCGAGTGGAACGAATGAAGGAATGTGAGGTTGGGCGGCGAGGATAGTCGCGCTGTCGATGAATAACCTGGTGTCGCTGCCGAGTGATTGTGAATGTACGACGCAAAAGATGGTAGTTAGAACGTGTTGGTGTGCGTGCGCGCGAGGGCGACCGACCGAGAGGCTCGAAAACCGCTTCGCTTTTAACGCCAGGTCGGCTCACAGACCTGTGTCCAAATTTATCGCGACGGGGGCGCGTTGGCATGCCTCACGACTGGTGGTCATGCGCGTTTGGTAGCAGTCAGCATGACTCTGGGTGGGGGTGGCCCGTGGGTCGGTGGCGGCGTCACTGCACGCGTCCCAGGGCGGGGTAGGATAACCATCTAGCACCAGGAGATCAGGATACCCCGTGTCCATCACAACCAGGGGGGAGCGCAAGGGGGCCCAAGGCGCCCCTCATCGGGCGGTCTTTGGACGCGTCTCGACCCGCTCTTGTTTCGTGGCATCGTGGGGCGCTACACCTTCCAAGTCCGATCCGAGATGAAGGTAGACGTCTGATGGCGAGCGATGACTAGCGGGAATGCTCGTGGAATGTAAAATGGGGTGGCAGTGGTGGCACCGCATAAAGCTCAATTAAGGCATGGTTCAGATTGGATGATGGCGTTGGGTCGTGGGTGGTGGCGACAACACGATCCACTTGTGATACAGATGTTGGCTGTGTTTGGCAATCTATGTCGTAGAAAAAGCAGAATGTGCGCCACCTCCGGTCCTTACGGCGGTTCGCAGCGGTATTGATAGCTCAACGACAAGATCCGGCAACAATGCAACATCCGTCGTAACTCGGCGATGTTGTTGGTATCCACAAGGCAACAAGGGCGTGAGAGAGTTGATAGCGTGGTGCATTCCTTGGCCCTCAGCTACGTTCACGACTGATTCCTCTTTGGGAGACATTGAGAGTCGCCGCCGGCACTGCGCTTTGGACGGGTGGTCGGTCAGTGCTGTCAGGGCGCGAGAAGTAGCTGTCAGGCCGAGCAGGAATGTCAGGGAGGTGGCCGGTGTGGCTTGAGACACTTTCATGCTTCAAGTCATACATCGGAACAAATCGAAAATCAGAGAACGACACGGCGTGAGTACAAATAAGACCTGGCTTGAGGGAAATCAGGCATGGGCTTGAGAAGACGTCAGTTGCCGTGGTCGTCCTTTGAACTTGAGAGTGAGTGAGTTGATGATGAGAGTCGAGGCGCAGAGGTCTGGCTGAGGTTAGATCCTCACCGAACTTGGCCCTCCATGAGCTACAATGACGTGTTGTTCAGTAACACCTCGTTAGTTCGTCGAGTCGGATGGCGAGGATGGGCAATTTGCTGGGACACAGACGACAAGGGAGCTGTGCCGAGAGTGAGAGGGATTCCTTCCAGGGGTTCCTGCAGTTGCCAGTCTCGGCAAACCACGCTCGGATATACAACTTCATTGTGCCAGGTACTCTTTGATCGTGGCCGCCAAACGACTGCAGGGACTGATGGTATTGACATGTGCTCAGAGAGAGTCGTGAACTTTTGTTCAGGCCGTTCAGGAAAGCAACCCTCTCGTGGCCTGTGGATTGGTGGAGTTGGCCGACGCCCTTCTCACACAGCGACGCCACCACTGCGATTAAACACACCGCCCTCGCGAGGGCCGAGGCATAGTGAGTGCACGGGCCAAGGAGCAGGAAGCGATGAGTGCGGCACAGTGAGTGCGGCAAGGGTGCAAGAAGGTACGGCACTCGACTCGCGGCGCGGCAGAAGTTGTACAACAGCTGGATGGGTGTGCCTGCCTAGGCGATTGGGGGACTGGGCCCAACTTTGGTCTGGTGACGCACATTTGTTATCACAATCTGGATCTTGAGATACAATCTCACCATCGCACAGAGTCAACAGACTTCATAAAACTTGTTTCCGATAACCCCTACTTTTGCTTTGCATAATGTCCTTAACAGGACCCCCAGATCACACGATCCAGCTCGCTGGGGGCCAGGTCCACGTTCACCTCAACTGCACTCGATGCTCAGGCAGCACCTGGACCCACCAGCAGATCGTATGGCTCGCCGAGAGCATTGCGCAGCAGCTAGCAGCGCCGCCTGCTATCCGCAGCACGCCGTCAACCGTGCTGCCGGCACCGCTACATCCTGCGTCCTCGCCAAGTGTGGGAGGGAGATCGGATGCAAGGTACAGATGACCCACAGTGTGGGATTTGCTGAAACCCAGTGACCGGTTCGCAGCATCGCTCGATTCGCCCACAGTGTCTTCAACGCCGGCAGCCGCCCCAACGCCCGCGCCGACCATCTCGCTCGGAAAGAAGGGCCCGAGGACACGCACAGGATGCTTCACATGCAGGATGAAGCGTGTAAAGTGCGACGAGGCAAAGGTGGGTGCCAGACGCTTGGTGGTGCTAACTGCATGCAGCCCATTTGCACGCGTTGTAAACGGAATCCTGGACGACATTGCGTTTATCCAAAGACAGCGGCACCGTCGCAAATCCGATCGGTATCGGGTCACAAGGACGGTCTGCTGGGCTCACTGGGAGGGCCGGCTCCACAGCAGCTCTCTCTTCCCTTGTCCAAACACCAGGTTCCACCTCGACCGAGCCGCGGCCTCACGCTTCCAGGTGAGTCGAGGGCATCTCATTACGTTCATGTTTCCAAGTGGTCAGCACAGCTCACTTCCCAGGTGCAGAGCCAATTTTGAATACCGCGCAAGAACAGTTTGCCTTGTTCCTGGACGGCGTGTCGTTCGTTTCTGCGCCTATCTTGGTGAGCTGGATTCGACTGCATGCACATCTAATACGCAGCTGAATGCGCGGCCAACAAAGCAAGGTGTGCGTGCACGCTCTGACCGAGTGCTCGCAAAGTTGTGGGAGGCACAGATGTTCATATCGGCGTCTGGTGGCGAGGCAGCCCGTCCGGAAGGGCCGTCAGCACAGCTTCCTATTGTCTCCCAACAGGCCACCATGGCCACGGCGTTGGTTTCGGCGGCGAAGAGTCTGGGAGCCTTCAAGCGCGCATTCCAAGGAACACGGCCGGCACCAATGCACGATGAAATGATTGCGCGATCACGACAGTACGCCCACGACGCGGCATCCGTCATCCATGCCTTCAACCGCGGAGACGGTTTCAACGACCCCGAGGCCATCCTCATCCTGCTGGAGCTTTTCCTGCTCCGTGATGTGAGTGGCAACGGCATGTGTCTGAGAGTTGCCGCTGATGTCAGTGCGCGAGCGCAGACCCCCTGTGGGCAGAGACGCACACCCTCCTGCGCACGTACATCAAGGCCAACGGCGGCCCCAAAAAGATGCTGGAGGACGACCGGGCGGCATTGCTGGGCAACAGCTTGCTCGAGCACCACCTCGTGTACCTGACCATCTACGATACGTTTGGTGAGATTGAGATTGAGACAGTTGCCCGTCGCTTACCCACAGCTGCGTTGACCCTCAACCTCGAACCCTACCTGCTGTCGCGCGATGAGAACCAGTGGATCGAGGATGTCACCTGTGCGCAACAGGTCAGTCACGCGGACTTTGGACTGAGCCTGCAAATCCTCTTTTGTGTCGCAAAGGTGAGGACAGCTACAACTGCATCAAGCTGACCAACAGGTGGCAACATTGCTTGCGCTCAAGCCCAACGATCCCATGTCTCCCCAGAGTCCCTCCGCGGCGCAGTACCCGCATGCATGCAAAGTCATGTACGATGAGCTCGAGACAGTTACGCTGGCCAACATCTACTCGACGCCATCCCCCATGCGGGTGCAGTTTGGCGATCTTCTGATCCGCCACTCGCTCATCTGCCACCTCCACCTCGTCGCGTTCGGGAGCTCGCGGGACGACCCCATCGTGCGTCGCAGCACCTCGGCCATCATGGAGCTGCTGGCCGAGGTGGCCATCCGCACCGGATCCATGATTAATCTAATCTATCCAATGCTCATGGCGGCCAACCTGGTCGGGAAGGAGGACCAGGAGCGTCTGCAGGTGATCATCGACTTTGCAAAGTGAGACCCAAACGAACCCTAAGCGCAATGCTGACAAGCCAGAGTGTCGAGTGGGCTGGTCGAAATCGAGGTGGTGGAAGCGGTGGGTTCGAAGGAAACAGCCTGAGATCCAAGAGGCGTGACTGACGGCAGATTGCTCACGAGTGCTGGCGGCGACGAGCGACGGGTCAAGAGGAGATGAAGGCATCTGTCATCTGGAATGCGAGTGCTCCTCTCCTTATTCTGTAGCCATATGCATGTATCAGTGTACCCTGCATGGTCTGGGACCTTAGTTCTGGTCCATCGGGGAATTGCAGGAGAGGACAGTCTGCCCTTGTGGATTGTGGAGAACGCATATCGACGTCGCGTCGGCATTGTTTCACGTCATGTGACGCCTTTGTTGCACCGAGCTAGGAATTCTCATCTCATGGCACACGGCCGTCCGAAGTGCCGTATGATCTCCATGGCACAAGTACGACGACTGCGTCGCGCATATCGGACATTACTCCACTGCCATGTTACATCTCGTCTAACGGTCGATATCCGTCATCTCATCTCGTCTAGCGTGGTGGGCTAACCAGAGTTGGTGGGGTTCGGCAATCCGTCAGACGTAATCGTCAAACTCGTCAAACTCGTCTACGGCCACTATCGCCCACGAGCGATACCGGCTACCTCGTCTACGTGCGCGTCGGAATCGCGAGCCGGATTTCTTATCAGGTCGCGAGTTTCACGAGCTGCGGAGCTCGTCCGAACTCGGTAGCACAACTGACGTGGCTCACATGGACCGCGATCTTTCGGGCCAGAGCAGCCGCCGGCAGATGAGCGCGACTGACTATGACTACTACCACTGGCCACTGACCTCACCTCCAGGCTACCGCCTGGCTACCGCCTGGCTACCGCCTGGCTACCGCCCATCGCCTGTGAGACGCCGAGATGCAGATGAGGATGAACTTGGTTTATCCCGTTGCTTGAGATTGCTGGAGACCACCACGCAGCATTCTAGATAAATAGCGAATGACACGCTCTGTTCAAGGCCATGACACGCCGCTCAGACCGCTCAACTCGTCCCTCTACTCTCCAACACTTTCGCAACACCACACACTACCCCACAATGCCCTGCCACAACTACACGCTCGAGGACCTCTGCATCTCGGCCCAGGCGCCGCAGGAGGAGATCAACGCGCTCATCGCCAAGATGGGTGCCGTCGTCCTCAAGGGCCTGCTCTCCAAGGACGAGGTCGAGGCCATGTACTCTGACTTCAAGCCGCATCTCGACGCGCTCGGTCCCTCGGGCAACCGCGAGCAGTGGGAGGGCTCCTTCTTCCCCCCGACATCCAAGAAGGTCCCCGGCCTCCTCGGAAAGTCGGAGACCTACGTCCACTCGATGCTCCTCAACAAGACGCTCAACGGCATCGCGGACTTTGCGCTTACCCGCCGCACCAAGACCACAATGTCTAACCCCACGCGCTACTGGTCGACCTGCAAGCCCCAGCTCAACGTCACTGGTGTTCTCGAGGTCAACCCCGGAGGCAAGGCGCAGGAGCTCCACCGCGACGACGCAATCTACCACGACCGCATCAAGGGCTCGGACGTCTGGGACCCGCAGCAGGAAAAGTCGATCCTCGCGCTCGCCGCCCTCACAAAGGTCACGCCTGAGAACGGCGGCACGCTCATTGTCCCCGGATCCCACATCCGCTCCGATGACCTCCCGCCCCCGACCTACGAGGACGCCATTCACGTCGCGGGCGAGCCGGGAGACTGCGTCGTTATCCTCTGCTCGGTGTACCATGCCGGCGGCGCCAACTCGATGGCGGTCGGCGCCCCCAACTCGGTCCGCTGCATGGCGCTCTGCGGCTGGTCGTGCGGATACCTCAAGCAGGAGGAGAACCAGTACCTCCAGCTCACGCTTGAGGAGGTCAAGAAGCTCCCCATCGAGGCCCAGCGCCTCGCCGGATGGGAGGTCTCGCTCCCCTACCTCGGCTACGTCAACTGGGGTCACCCCCTCCTCACGCTCGGCTACGACCCCAAGTCGGTCCCCCAGCTCGATGACCTCTTCTACGACAAGATCCAGGACATGCCTACCGCCCTCACTGCCTAGGTTGCCGGGTCCGGATAAAATTGGTTGTCTCTTCGGTTCCGTTCTTTGTATATATTAGCTCATGCATGGCATTCTTTATCAGCTGTTGACGTCCCGAGACGCTGCATTTCGAGCACACGCGGGCATCGAGTCTGGCGCGTCGCGTTTGTGGCTATCTCCTACAGTGACGAAAGACACTTGAATGGAATGGATTGGTTGGCACTATTGCACAAGAACCCTATCGGGGCTCTCGTCATTCACAAACATGCTCATAGAGCGATTACAGAGCACGACCGATAATCAGAAGCTACTCCTGCAGGACTGCACGCTCCAGGAAAGATTGGAACCGTTCTTGAGTCGCAGTGCAGCTGCACCTGTAAGCCCTTGCGTTCATGGAGACGGAAACCAAGCTGTCCGGCGTTTAGAGATACAGAGAACACCTTATCGCAGAGGTGGCCTCAGTGCGGGGGGCGGATCCCTCTCCGACACCGCGACTGTGTGATTGGAGCAAAGGCACCGGGGCCAAAGTCGAAGCGACAACGCCCCGACGCCTCGACGCCTGCAGGCTCCCCCGGGTGTCCCGGTCTCGTGTTCCGGTAATGCCGTCATGCCGTTGACGATACCCCACAGTCCACAGGCGCACGCCACAACCGTGGGCCCCATGGGATTATCGCCCGTCAAAGTCGTCAAAGTCGTCAAGATTCCCCAGCCGACGGTGGCGGTCGTCAATCCCATTTCTGCAATCCGCAATCTCTAGAAATGGGCCTATCAAGCGGGGGCGATTGACAAGCGGGAGCCATGAGAGCTTCAGAGGAGATGTGGCGTAGACGCCACGGTGGACACGACTCGTAAGCGAGATACAAACGGACGGTGGGGTCCCCGGAATACCAACCCGTGTAGCCGAGATGGTCAGCTGAGCAGGATGGCCGTCTCGCTCGCTATCTATCCCGACTAGGGCGCGGGCGTCGCCGTATCTCACACAGATACGGATACCGATTGCGGAAAGGTGGAGTGGACCGACGACACGGATTTGGAGCACTGTGTTCTGTCGCGACGCAGCGAGACGTGCGTCTCCGAATCCCATGTGAGCGCGGACGCCCTTGTGGCCTTGTGGCCTTGAGGCTTTGGGCGCTCGTCTCCAAATCAATAAAAGGTACCCCGTAGTCAGAGTGTAGTAGTACCCCACCCACCATTCCACGCATACCACCGCCTACCATGACCGTAGACTCCATAGTAGACCATAAAGAGCTCCCTCTCGATGAGACCTCCATCGGCCACAGCTCAAAGGAGGCAGGGAACATCACCGTCGTTACCGCCGACACTGAGCTGGATGGGGATGAGGGGCTCCACGAACTAGGCTACAAGGCCGAGCTTCACCGCACACGAGGCTTTCGCCAGACATTCGCAATGTCATTAACTTGTGAGTCTCGGTTTTCAGGTCGCGGTATGACTTAATTCGGTGCTGACGCGTCAGGCATGGCCGTGCCCTATGGATACGGCACCGCACTGTATACTGGAATCATCGGTGGCGGCCCATTGACATTGGTCTGGGGTTCCCTCATAGTCACCTTTCTCCAGTGGACGATTGCCTTCTCCCTGGGTGAACTGGCTTCCCGGTGGCCGACTTCTGCCGGCGCATAGTGAGTACAGTACACGGCACTCTAGGCTCCCCTCCGTCCTGGACGGCCACAGCCGCTCCTTCACGGTCCGCCACATCCTGACACACAGTTACTGGACATTCCAGCTTGCGCCCAAACGCTTCCGAACCCTGCTGTCCTACATCAATGGTTGGATGGTGAGTCTACCCGCTGCCCCAGTAATATGTCCAGCGCTGATCAGGCAAGCTACTCACCGCTGTGCTGTTGACCACCACCTCGGTGGCATTCGGAATGTCCCAGCACATTGTCGCCACCGTCAACATTGTGAAACCCGACTGGTCCCCGCCGCAATGGGTCTACATCCTCATCGCATATGCCCTGCTCACCCTGGCAGCTGTACCGCTCCTCCTCGGCCCGCGGTTCTTGACCATCATGGAGCAGGTCAACATGGTCGTGCTCTGGGTGTACAAGATTGCGCACATTGTCGTGCTCTCGGCACGCGCCAAGGCCGGACGCCGCAGCGCAAAGTACGCGTTTGCGCACTACGACCCGCAGTACTCCGGTTGGGGCAATGGCTGGACCTTCTTCATCGGTTTCCTCCCCGCCGCGTATGTGAGTAATGAGTATTAGTCAGGATGTGGGAAGCGGTTCATTGACGGACCAGTCCAACTGTGCCCCAGGGTTCGTTCTCGCCATGACAGAAGAGGTCAGGAAGCCGGCCATCACCGTCCCCCGCGCCATCTCGTACACCATGATGCCCGCCTCGATCATTCTCGGCTGGGCATTCATCCTCCCGCTCACTTTCACAATGCCGACCTCGGACGTTCTCCTCGAGGCCCGTGAGTACCATACCTTATTGTCATGGCACAGGTTCTGATAGCAGCCAACGGCATTATCCTTCCTTATGCCTACAAGCTCATTGTCGGCAACGACGCGGGTGCCATCCTTCTGATGATCGGCCTCCTGTACATTGGATTCAACTGTCTCGTGGGGATCAACACCACGGCCTCTCGCCAGCTCTGGTCCTTTTCGCGCGACCACGCCGTCCCCGGCTCAGCCATCTGGTCGCGTGTCACAAAGGGCGGCAACGTGCCCTACGCAATTGGCCTTTGTCTCCTTATCCAGGCGCTCCTGTGCCTCATCGACCTTGGCAGCTCGACAGCCTTCAACTCGTTCGTCTCCACAGCCGTCAACGCGTTCATGGCATCGTACGCCCTTCCCATCATCCTCTCCCTCCTCGAGCGCCGGAAGAGCATATCCGCGGCCCCCTTTTTCCGCCGCTACGTCGGTCTCGCGTGCAACATTGCTGTCGTCCTCTGGGCGCCCTTCGCCTTTGTCATTTTCAGCATGGTGAGTATGGATTAGAATGCGAAAACGTAGACTTACACCGCAGCCGGCGGTCATCCCCGTCCTCCCCGAGACGATGAACTACTCGTCGGTCGTGTTCTGCGGCTTCATCACCATCGCCGCGGTGTGGTACCTCGTCTACGCGCGGCGCGTGTACGAGGGTCCCCCCGTTAGTGCTATCCATTATTAAGCCGCCAGACCGCCCCGTGATGCCCGTTATCAGGGGTATCGCCTCTGGCTCGACCGGAGGCTCGGCGCACTAGAAGCATATCTTGCCTTGGTTTCTTTGTATAGTTGTAAAGGGTTGTCGTAGTCCCGGGATGCAATAGAGGTTGCGCATCGCTTGCTTACCTTCTTGAGCCACTGAGTGGACACATACAACTGCTTATAAGCGGGTCGTCTGAGGTGCGACGGCGACTTGATACTGAGGCTGATGTCGTAGGAATGAAAGTCAATGGTGGTCTATCGGAGGATGCACCGAGGGTGCGAAGCGATTCTAAAGAGCAATGCGCTGCGTGAAGCAAGCGAGTACCGGATAAGTATAGCGACAGAATAAATGGTGCAAAGACAAGATTGGGAGCGACAGGCTCTTGAGAATCCGCTTTCCCATATATTCAAGTCACACAATGGGCTGCAGTCCTACAGTACCAGACTTTTTCCGGGCCGATGTCCTGCAGGAACTGACAAGTTTAACCGCCACATCAACCATTTTATCCGCCTCCCCTCCACATGCGACGCGTACTGTGTGATCCTGGGACGCGTCGCTTGCAGATATTGCGAGCGCAACAGTCGATAAGACTGGACCGTATGGGATCCACGGATTGATGGCGAGCTTTGCAGGCGTCTGTTGCGACTACAACCCATGTCCGAAAGGCCACTGGCGCCACTGAACAATCACCCCCCCTCCTCGAGATTACCATTTCCCGGCCTAGAGTCTGAACTTCTGGACCGCAAGTCATCTCGCTCTCAGATCTGGAATGAAAACAACCACGATCAGTCCATCCTCCTGCTTTCCAAACACCATCCTCCACATGCAGACCCGACCGATCATCGCCTCCGTGGGTCGACTGACGAGCACGACGAACGGCCCAGGTTCCGTCGGCGCGAGTCAACCGGTGGCATCTTCCATCTTCCAACCAGACTGACTTCTCACTTTCCTTCTCACGACACTAACACCAGCTTCTCAGAACAGTCTTCCTAGGCAGAGTGGTTCGATACCGCGATACCCACAATCCCCACCAACGAGCACCGGACCAACTCTGCCCGACCCACGACCCACAAGCATGTCGTAGCGTGGGCTAGAAACGATGCGAGATGCGTGATGCGCGACGCGAAAGGAAGACCTGCTCGTGCTCGTGCTCGTGCTCATCGACTCATGTGCTCAGACCGCGAACGGGAATTCCGTGTCTAGCGCGCGGACTAGCTTCAGTACTAGTGGGACTTGGCACGCGTCCCCTTATCTTGGTGTGTGTCGAGTCAGTGTCGGATATCCCGCGATTAGATTAGGGAGTGGTACTAGAAGCGATTCTAGCGCTGTGGTAGCGTATGCTGGGAGGTTGGATCAGGAGGAAAGAGGAGGAGATTATTGCCCTCTGCCCTCTGGGTCCATGTGACTGTGATGGCTGGGCCATGCACGTGTCCGCTTCGGAGATATCGATATATTGATGCTAGGCCAACAGCATCGCTAGCGTCCGACATATCCGTAGCGCCGTAGCACCGTAGCTGCCTCAGAGGCGCGTCTTGATCGTAATTGAGTCGTTCGTGGATCGTGGAGCAAGTAAACCCACGAAACCACAAAGCCGTCGAAATGAGTGGAGGCGCAGCATCCCGCCACCACCCATATCGCAGCAACACATCTGACCCAACTCATCCAATTCAAAAGCCGAAAGCCATGTTCTCATGGATCATGGGTTGTCTGGGCGTCCAAGCGCTCTCATGCCCTCATGCCTCTTACGGCCTTGCGGCCTTGCGGCCTTGCGGGGTACCACGGGGTCGGCGTGACGAATGCGCACGGCGCACAGCGCACGGATCGAGGGGACCACATGAATGTCTGGGGCAGGCAGGGAATGGGCCATGTCCGATATGCCGAGACATGCGAGACAGACCCACGCCACGGTACCACGGTACCACCATGGCGCCCTGTCGCAAGTCGCGTTGGGTACAGGGACAGACATGTGTAAGGTCTCAGAGCGCGCTAGGGCGCGCTAGAGCGCGTCGGCCGTCGGGCATCTTGGCATCAGGCCATCAGGCCATCAGGCCATCAGGCTTCGTTGCGAGGCATGCGAGGCGTGATGCAGGGCTGTGCATACACTGGGCCGCGGGGTACTTGTATGACTTGCCGGGGTGTACAACATCGAGACCCTGTGCGCTTGGACACTCGCGTCAACGTGACTTGCGTTTGCATCCTGGTGGCGGCGCCGGTGACTGGTAGCCCCGCATGCCCCCGCATGCCCCGCAGGGTCGCCGCCGTGAGACACGAGAAGGCGACTACCAGAAGTGTAAAGTGGCTCCGGGTGCCATGTTTGGTTCCCTTCGGCTCATGTCTTGTGATCAGGCTGACACTTCCGGCATCTGACACTTCCGCGAACTCTCCGTTAGTGGTTAGTGGGTCCCCGCACGGTCGCGTCTGCGCGTGGGCCAAGTCCCAAACACGACAAACCGAAAGGCAAAGGGCGCGACGGGACGTGAAGCGCAAAGCTCAAAGCCATTTCGATGGCGGAACTTGGTTCTCCCAGATGGCCCAGATGTGTTTAGCGCCGTTAGCTACTTTTGGAATAGCGCGCGCAACCCCGTGACCTTGGCACGCGTCTGAATTGAACCAAAGGCGCGCAAGGGCGGACAGTTGGGTCGTTCCCAACCGCGTCCCACGCACTCTGTCTTTGATCGGAAAGCAGCCTCGCAGTGATCGCGCGATGGATATCCGACACCCATGTAGCCTCACTCACCATTGCCATGGCTACCATGGCGTAGGTTAGATGCGAAGGTTAGGCGCAGTTCCAGTGCCGCTCAAAGCTTCTAACCATGCGGAGTGTACGTTACCAACCCCCCGGAACCCAGTTTCCCTTCCGTCCGGCACCGGGAACATACCCGCTTTGCGCTTTGGGCACGGGGCCAGCGTGCAGCGTACAGTGCGGGGTGCGCGGCGCGTAGTGCTCTCCTCCGGCCTCCGGGGGCCGAAAGGAAACCGACAGGAAACCAACATCCTTAATGCGAACAGTCCTCCGACCCAAGGTTTCGTCCCTAGTCCCTGCTGGTCTGTCACAGTGCTGCCCACGGCCGATGCCGCTGGGCATGGGCCGCTGCACTGGCCACTGGTTTTTCGACAAATCTAGGCATTTGTTCGGCTGCGTCTCATCCGGTCGAGGAGACTAGTGTTTGGACCCAAGAGCAGCTCGTTTGGCGCCATGAGACATGGACTCACCATCAAGACGCCCTGTAGCATCTCGCATCTCGCAGCTCGCATCTCATCGCGCCGAGTGTATATATAGGAGGAGCGGAACAGCCTCCCACCCTCACCGACACTGACGCTCTTTACCCGCGAACATGGTGGCTCTGTCTCGCACCCTCCTTCTCCTCGCGTGTCTCCTCCCGGCGCTGGCGACCCCCGCCCCGGTCGCTGATGGCCCCGCTCCTGGGCCCATCGCCGACGAGGCTGACCTCTTGGAGAAGCGCCTGATCACCGTAAACGTCGCTTCTCCCGCAGGCAGCTTTACCGGCGTGCAGCGTATCATGATCGAGTCGTTTACCGGGATCCCGTTCGCGCACCCCCCCGTGGGGAACCAGCGCCTCCGCCCGCCGCAGCGCCTCACCGACCCGCTCACAAACTTTGACGCGACGCAGGTGTCCAACGCCTGCCCCCAGTTTATGGGCGCCACGAACAGCAACGAGTTCATCACCAAGCTCGCGGGGACACTCACCAACCTCCCAATCTTCCAGAAGGCCCTCAAGATCTCCGAGGACTGCCTCAACCTCAACGTCTTCCGCCCCAAGGGCACCAAGGCGGGAGACAACCTCCCTGTCCTGTTCTGGATCTACGGCGGCGGTTTCGAGGTGGGTAAACGAGTGTATTCGGTTTCTGATGGCAGCTCGGATGGAACAGCATGTACGACGGCGGCGTGCTTGTTTCCAGCGCGATGACGCTCGGCAAGCCGTACATTCTCGTCGCGGTAAACTACCGCGTGGCCGGGTTTGGCTTTATGCCCGGCAAGGAGATCAAGGCGGCTGGCGCAGGCAACCTGGGCCACCTGGACCAGCGCATGGGTCTCGAGTGGGTCGCCGACAACATTGCGGCGTTTGGCGGCGACCCCTCAAAGGTGACCATCTGGGGCGAGTCGGCGGGTGCCATCTCGGTCTTCAACCAGATGACAATGTACGACGGCGACAACACGTACAAGGGCAAGCCGCTCTTCCGCGCCGGCATCATGAACTCGGGCAGCGTCGTGCCCGCCGAACCCCTCGACGGCCCTAAGGGCCAGCGCGTGTACGATGATGTCGTCAACGCCGCGGGCTGTGCTGGCGCCGCGGACACGCTCAACTGCCTCCGTGAGCTCCCCTACGAAAAGTTCCTCGCCGCCGCCAACTCGGTCCCCAACCTCCTCTCGTACAACTCTGTCGCTCTCTCGTACCTCCCCCGCCCCGACGGCAAGGTGCTCACCGACCGTGCCGACCACCTCCTCAAGCAGAAGAAGGTGAGTAGATGTGTTTAGTCTTATCGGGGGATGGGGCTGACCCCGCAGTACGCCGCTGTTCCCATGATCATCGGCGACCAGGAGGACGAGGGCACCATCTTTTCGCTCTTCGCATCCAACACGACAGGCACCTCGGAGAAGATGGCCGAGTACCTTAACACCCTCTTCTTCCCCGGCGCCTCGCGCTCGCTCATGCTCGACCTTGTGAACCAGTACTCGCCGTTTGCTTGGGACGGCTCGCCGTTCAACACTGGTCTCCTGAACGAGGTCTTCCCGGGATTCAAGCGCCTCGCCGCCCTTCTCGGCGACATCACATTCACCCTCGCGCGCCGCATCATGCTCCGGGAGGCCAAGGCCGTCAACCCCTCGGTTCCCGCCTGGTCGTACATTGCCAGCTACGACTACGGCACGCCCATCCTCGGCAGCCTGCACGGCGGCGACATTCTGCAGGTCTTCTTCGGCCTCCTCCCCAACTACGCCTCAAAGGGTATCCACAGCTACTACGCCAACTTTGTGTACAACCTCGACCCGAACGATGCGTCGGGAGGCACCTCGACCGCCTCAAAGGTCAAGGACAACTGGCCCCAGTGGACCTCGGGGGGCAAGCAGCTCATCCGCTTCTTCGCCACCCACTTTACCCCCCTCACCGACGACTTCCGCGACAAGCAGGCAAACTGGCTGTCCGCCAACATTGAGAAGCTCCAGATTTAGTAAAAGTCATTAAATGGTTAGGGGGCGAGAGAGTTTCAATAGCCAGAAGTTCATTTTGTAGTTGGGGATTATGATAATAGTGTCAGGCGTTTCAGAGCTAGAACAGTCAGGACTCGCTGCGATTATCCAAACGCACCTCTTGTTCCTCGGCCAGTTGCCGCCGGCGGAGGACCTTCATGCGCCAAATCTCCGCCGCAATCTCCCTTCCGGGGTCGCCGTCGAGGTACGCCTTTGGGAAGCGGTGTGCGCGCAGCTCGTCTGTCGCTGTGATACATGAGGCGAGAAGGAGGAGCGTGACGAGCGGGGCGAGGAGGACGAGTGCGGCCGCGGTGAGCCCGACAATGGCAAGGGCGGGGAGCAGGGTGGTCAGGCCCAAGTGGCGGTAGGGGCTGTGGATTGCGAAGAGCATTCGTGGAGGGTTGTGTGTTGCTCGCGCGGTGAAAGTCCTGCGGGCCAAGAGGAGATAATCCGAGTGTTGGAATTGCATTCGCGCTCCCCCGACATTGTCAGCTTATCAGTGAGATGAGGCCATATGCATCAACGGCCGGTAGTCGGAGAGGAGGTGACCGCATGCGGCTGAAGATCACTGAACATTATGCCAGTAACAGGGTTTTGAGGAATCCATCGCTCACGGTTAGTATCCGGATGCGGCTGCTATCAGTACTCAGGTCGGTATGCCGTCCCTCCACCCCGCCGTGATCCCCTACCCCTCACCTCGCCACCTAGACCAAGACCACATGCAGAATCCGCAAAAGTACAACAAAATGTCACCCCCTGGTCCTCTAGAGCTTGGTCGCCTTGGCCTGCAGCCAGATACGGTACATCTGGAGCTTCTCCTTGCGGTTCACGAGCTAGTGTCAGCCGCACCCTTTTTGTTGTGCTCACCAATCGGCGGTCCTCGGCAAGCTGGTCGACAGCGAACATGGGCGACTCGCTACCTTCAGCGGGGGCCGTGAGGATCTTGTCCAGCTCCTCCTTCTCGAAGAAGTACACCCGTGTGCCGTCACCACGGATATACAGGTTAGGCACGTCGAGCAGGCGCGCGTGCCGGATACGCAGCTGGGCGAGGTCGTGCCGCCCATAGTCGCGGACAAGGAGGGTGCCTCCCGGGCGGAGCGCAGTGTACAGGTTGTGGACCGCCTGCTTCCACTCATCGGGGTGCAGCGCCGAGAGCACGTAGATGACGGACAGGACGTCGACGGATCCCGGCTCGACGCCCTCGGGCAGCGAGTAGCTCACGCCGCTGTCGGGCGCCGGCTTGGCCGTAATGTCCCACACGGCGGCGTGCATCTTGCCAACCCCCTCGGCGTAAAGCGGCGACTTCTGGACGACGCCAACCGCAACAGAGGAATAGTCCGTCGCAACGATACGCAGCTCCGGGTTCTCATTGTGCATCCGCAGCGGGAAGACAGTGTTGCCCGCGCCGCACCCGACCTCGAGGATCGTCTTGGGCCCCGCGCTCGCCTCGCAGCACTCGACCAGCTCGGGAAACTCGAGCGGCAGCCACCGCCGGTTCTTGAAAAACTGGTCCTGGTGGTTCTTGTAAAACTTGTTCCAGTACATTGCCGGCCGGTCGTTGTACTTTACCGGCTCGGGGACGGGGTTGGCTGCGTGCGTGGACAGAATCGAGGCGGCACGGTCGCTGAAGTCGGCGGGCAGCTCCGCGTGGTCCCTGCGCGTCAGTGCCATTCAACCAGACTCAACACATCGGGGTGGTAATCTGCATGCGGGAGCATCCCGCATCCAGAACCCGCAGCACACCTACACCCACCACGCATTCTTCGAGAACACATCATCCTCCTCGCCGAGGCGGCGCGCGCCAAACGTCGCGCCGCGCGGCGGTCCCTCGGGGTTGAGCCATTTGTCAATGACGGACTGCGGGAGCGGGCGGGACCCTCCCGGCTCGCCGGGCGCGAACGGGTTGAACGGCGTGGGAGTTGCTGGTGCCGAGGGCGCGGGGGTCGACGGCGTGTCGTGAGGCGTGTCGATGCTGGGAACGTCCGCTTCCAGAGCGGCGGCGGCGGACATGGTGCGAATGGGGTAGGGTCTTGGAGGGAGTCGTGAGAGGGCGCGGAGCATCGGCAACGCGCAATGTCAACACGTCAACACGAGTGCACGAGCGGTGATGGCGCCGCGCAAAATTGTGATCCCACCACAGCGTTTGAATCGAGCTCAAACTCGCTCTCGACTTTTTTTTCTTCTGGACATCTCGACATCTCCGCTTTTGTGCTTGTCGCGTGTGTATCGGGGAAAAATTTAAAAAAGCACAGAAGGTGCCCCCCAGGAGTTGACCTCGGGAAAGGATGGTCCTTTTCCCCGGATCCCCATAATTAGCACACATGCAATTCAATAATTAGCACACCGGCGATATGATCGGCGTTATAGGCCCACGTGGCATGTGGCACCTCTACATTCCGCAACACCTTCAGCAAAGTGAACTTTTTCGAGAAAACTTTTTCGAGTCAGTTCTCGACCGTCCATGCATCAAAAGGTGAGTTCTCTTCGGCAAACACTGCATTCAGGCTTCTAGATCGTCCTCTGAGAAGGAGGAGGTTGTTGCTGTTGTTGTTGTTGAATAATTGAAGGATCCGCCTGGGACAAAAAAGCTTCAAGAGCTGTGCGGCGAGGACAGTTTTTGTTGTTCTTACGGTGGCCTAGACGCCCGCATGCGCCGCACTTTGCAGGACGTCTCGCGCGAGCCGCTGCGGACGGTTGCGGCTCGCGAGACGGCTCTAGAGACGTCTCTAGAGGCGTCTCTAGAGCCGTTGCGGTTGCGGTTGCAGCTAGGGACGGCTCTAGAGCGGTTGCAGTTGCGGTTGCAGCTAGAGACGGCTCTAGAGACGGCTCTAGAGCCGTTGCAGTTGCGGTTGCGGTTGCGGCCGTCTCGCGAGCCGTTGCGGCAACGGTTGCGGTTGCGGCCGTTGCAGGAGCCGCCTCAAACGCCGCTGCAACCGCACGCGCGCGGCTGCAAGCTGCAACGGTGCTGCAACCTCGACCGCATGTGCAAGCGGCCGTTGCAGCCGCCGCCGTTGCCGCAACCGTTGCCTGAGAAGCCGTTGTGGTGCGAAATAATGGTATCGGCAACTAGACGACGCGTACGGCCGCGGCCGCGGGAGCGCAATAGGGCGCGACGGTAAAAGGACACATGGGACCAAAGGACACAAGGACACGCCAAAGGACGGCGCGCGGATACAAGGACAAAGGACACAGGACACATGGCTACCGGCAGTACGGAGATCGATGGTTAACCGAGAAGGGAAAACGGAGTCCGACGATATCTCCGCCGCGACAACCGTCCTGGAAACCCGGACGGTTTCTGTAATCCGCGAAGGGGCGGGTTGCACGGAGACGGCGATAGGGCCGTGCGGACATAGGGTACATAGACTATAGGACATATCGACGAGGACCTCCGTAGCGTTATGACACACACACTCTCCCTCACACCAAACGATCCTTCCAACTCTTCGAGTCGGCCGCTTCAGGCTTCTAGCTTGTCACCGCTGCCAAGGCAACCACC